>LOJH01011853.1:0-12897 GCA_001685095.1 Ellobius talpinus
TTTGTATCAATAAAGTAAAATTTATACAATGTAAATTATTCATATCTATATCAGGCAGGGCCAGATCTCTCATGCTCACATTTGAGGGCTGGCTCAACCACACCCCCACAAACAGGGTCAGCTCTGTTGTGATGCCCAAATGAGGTGCAGGGCCTGCTTTCCTGAGGGTTGCAGCTGGTAAAGGGAAGATCAGTTTCTTCCCCAGCTGGGGGCAGTAGGAGTGACAGGGTAAGGCATCTTTGCCTCTTTTCTACCACCACACCACAGATGTAGGAGGCGGTACCAGCCATGTCCCTCTTGTGTCCTCAGGGTTGGTTCACTTGCACCCCTAGCTACAGGGTCAACTCTACTGTTATGCCCAAGCGACGTGCAGGGCCTGTTCTCCAGAGTGCTACAGCTGGTGAGGGGTTGGGTCCGGTCCCGCACCTGCTGCAAGTGTCAGGAAGCAAGGGGAGAAGAGTGTCTTTCCCTCACCCATGCCACCACATGGCACATGAGAGGGACATAGGTGTGCATCATGAGTTTAGGGGTATGCAGGTGTGCCTCCTGAGTTCAGGGGCATACATACAGATGTGCATCATGAGTTCAGGGGTATCCAGGTGTGCGTCATGAGTTCAAGGGTATACTGGTGTGCGTCATGAGTTCAGGGGTATGCAGGTGTGCGTCATGAGTTCAGGGGTATGCAGGTGTGCATCATGAGTTCAGGGGTATGCAGGTGTGCGTCATGAGTTCAGGGGTATGCAGGTGTGCATCATGATTTCAGGGGTATAAGGTGTGCGTCATGAGTTCAGGGGTATGCAGGTGTGTGTCATGAGTTCATGGGTATACAGGTGCGCATCACTACTCCTGACTTTGTTTTCTCTTCTTTCTTCTTCCCTTCTTCCTCCTTTCTCTCCATTGTTGGAACCCAGGCCAAAAATGTAGTTGTGTGAGATTTCTGAGAGCTTGTGAGGAAGCTGCAAGAAAACAAGATGAGTCTTGTGGCCTCAGAAGCTGGTGTACGTCAGATCATTCGTTACAGCTGGCCATGATTATTTGTTTACATATCTATATGGAAAAACACATTCTTGTTAGGTGCAGCTTGCCCTTGTGATTGTACATTTTACTCACATGGCTCCTCTTAGCCCTCAGAGTGTAAACTGTCTGATGCTCTAAATAAAGTTGGCTATTGCAAAAGGTCTTAGTTTGCCTCATTTATTGGCCCCACTCTCCCAGATCTCACTGCCTCTAGAGAGATAAACAAGTGGTGCCTGAACAGGGACATTGACGCCTGTACACTATGGCTAATAGACTTCATGTGTGATACCGTACCTCCCTTAGACAAGCACTCAGAAATCTCACATGACTCCAGTCTCTCACTGTATTCTTACACTTGTTTTCACTTTTGTGAAAGGGTATCAGGTAGCCCTGGTTGACTTCCAACTCGCTATGTATTGAAAGTTAGCCTTGAACTCCTGATTCTTCTGCCTCTATCTCCCAAGGACTGTGATTACAGGTATGAATTACTGACCTTGACTGTTTATATATATATATATATATATATATAAAACACACACACATTTCCTTTTTTTCAAGATAGGGTTTGTCTGTAGCTTTAGACCCTGTCCTGGAACTTGCTCTGTAGTCCAGGTTGGTCTTGGACTCACAGAGATCTGCCTGCCTCTGCCTCCTAAGTGTTGGGATTAAGGGTGTGTGCCCTTACTGCCCAGCTGGCTGTTTATATATTTTAAACAAAAATGGTATCATAATTTGTTTATGAGTTCAGGATTTATCTTCATTTAAACATCATTTCAGAAATCCTGTTGTCTCTTGTTCACCCAGCCTCCTACTAAAGAAATATAGATTCAGGGCTGAAGAGATGGCTCAGAGGTTAAGAGCACTTGCTGTTCTTCCAGAGGTCATGAGTTCAATTCCCAGCAACCACATGGTGGCTCACAACCATTTGTAATGATATTTGGTGCCCTCTTCTGGCATTTAGGCATACATTCCAGAACACTATATACATAATAAATAAATAAATCTTTTAAAAATTGGCCAATTGATGGGCATCTACTGAATATCTCTAGTCCAAGAAAAAAAAATACAATTTAAAATTTGAAGGATGGTTTTTATTGAACATGTATCTTTCACATCATCACAAAATTGAAAAGAATGTCTTTATTTATTTACTTTGTTGTTGGAACAATTTCTTACTATGTGGCCCAGGCAGGCCTCAAATTTGCTACCCTCCTGTCTTAGCCCCCCAAATGCTGTGATTAATATATATACCACCATACTCGGTGGTAAAAACTTCTGTCCTACTTAGGGTTTCAATTGCTGTGAAGAGACACCATGATCACGGCAACTCTTATTAAGGAGAACATTTAATTGGGATGGCTTATGTTTCAGAGGTTTAATCCATTATTGTCACGGAGGGACATGGCAGCATGCAGCAAACATTGTGCTGGAGAAGGAGCTGAGAGTTCTACATCTTGATCCATAGGCAATAGGAAGTGAACTGTGACACTGGGCGTCACTTGAGCAACCCCACAGTGACACACTTCATCCAACAAGGCCACATCTAATAATAGTGCCCCTTCCTTTGTGGGCCATTTTCTTTCAAACCTCTACAGAGCCATTATAAGACCCGGGGTCATTATCTATAAAGCCCAGATTAGCATTTTCTATTCTTAATTAGCATCTAGTCAAGGGCAGTCCACCTGTGGGTGTGCAGGGATATAGCAATGAGGTGAAAAGATGAGCTGGACCAGTTACTGCCACTCAGTGGATTATGGGATTGGGCAGTTGAGATGATCTTTAATGGCACTTTCGCTGCAAAGAAGAAATGACCTTTAATCAATTCCGTGACAAGTGAAGAAGAAAAAAAGCTGCGAGGTAACAAAGGATAGGATGGGGGGTTCTCTTGGCTCTGTAGAGGGCAGGGTGCCCTAGAATGGGTTTGATCCCCACAAGAGGGACAGGTACCTTGGAAAGCTGCTTGGTTCTGAAGGCATCCGGTGAGCTCTCACTGACTCCTGAAAATCCTGAGGAGAGAGTGTAAATCTCACTCAAGATCACCCGGATGCAGCAGGTCTCCAAGGTGAACAGCCTGTTAAGTTGGGACAACATAGGTCAGTGCATTGGCTCACGCCCAGGGCCACACTGCACGTGTTGAGGTAAGAAGGCAGCTTCCAAGGAGTCTGAGTCCTCCATCTCCATCTAGTATGTGGGACCTGAGCACCAAACTCAGGTTCTGAGGCTTGGCAACCACTGCCTCTACTCCAATTCACAAAGCCATTAACACAAACTTTGGGTCTGTTTGTCTCTTTGCAAACCCCTAGAGTGCCCTGGAAATCACAGTGGAGGCCAGGCCATGGCCCAAAAAAGATTCAGCCCAGAGCTCTGTGGCCTTGGACCAGGACTGCTCTGATTTTCAAAGCACAGATGGCAGGACTAGTCCATACATTCAGGGAGGCTCACAATAACCTAGACGGCGCACCATTGGATCTGGACTGCTCTCCTTTGAACCTCACGAATCTCCTTTGAACCTGGGACTAACTACACACAAAGAAACATCATCCAAACACAGGAAAACACCTGTTCCCTTGTCCCATATGACCCACTTATTACTCAACAGGTGGTTCTCTGCTTGCCATTAAGTAATTGAAGAAATTAAAAAGAAAATCAAATACAGTTTTGTATATTAGTTTAAATGCTTGAAGGTACAGAATTAGCAAAAAGAACTCTGTTTTGTTTTGGAAAGAAGAACAAGCTGGTAACTGTGACAATCTGGTTAGCAGAAGTGAGAAGAGAAAGACGCTGATAATCTAAACAGTGTAATCACAGGCAGAGACAGAAACAAAAACTAGACGCTTCAGAAATAGAGGCGACGCAAGAACCTGGGGTGTGTGTGATTGGTGACTGACTACTTACAGAGAACGGGGCAGGGACGCGATCAATGTCTGGCGTCTGTGGGAGACGCAGCTGAAAGTGTGCATTTGACAGCTTGAAATTACTGAGGGGCTGCCAAATGGTCCAGGTTCTAAGCAAAGGCTGTTCAAGGTTTATGGCGAGTGTAAGGTTACTGAGAATGGGGCTTTTTCTTTTAATTATTATTATTACTTGGAGGAAGTGTCTCACTCCGTAATCCTGGTTGGCCTCGAACTCATGGTGATCCTTCTGCCTCAGCCTCCCAATTGTGGGATGATTATAGGCTTGCACCACCATGCCAGGCAAGTTACTGAGAAAAAAAGGGGGGGCTGAGGATAGAATTCGGTTGAATACCGACTCTTTGAAAGCAGATTACAAGGGCAACAAGAAACGGCAGCCCTAACAGAGTGGAGATACCCCTTAGGAGCTTGCGAAGAAGAACACGGAGCATAAAGTTAGTCTGATCAACAGTTCTCCCGTTTCAGAGTCTTTGTCCCCCAAATTGAAGAGATGGAGCGGCTCTCCATTTTAGCACTGCTGCGGAGAACGGAGGCCAGGTAGACAAAATGTGGCAGAGAGTAGGGGTGGAAGTCTTTCCCGTCAGTTTGGGTCTTTCTTGCGTCCAACAAGAACACCCTGGGCCACCTGAAAGGGCTTCCATGAGCTGCAAGGCAGAGGGGGTAATTTAGCTGTCCGGGGAAGGCAGGCGGCCGAAGAAATTTGGATTTCAAGCTGCCGAGATTGGCGGCCTTTCAGTCTGAGCCGCCGATAGGACAATGGCGGAGGAGTGTCGCGACAACCGACCAAGCCGGCCTAGGGACGTGCCTACCGCGCACCGCCTCCTCGTTTCCGCAAGTGGAGGGCGAAGCGTGCAGGGGCGGGTCCTGCAAAAAATAAAAGACCACGCCCCTTCCGCCCGATGGGAGGGGCCTTAAGGGCGGTGTCTGCGGGGCGGTGTCAGCAGGGTGGAGCCGATGGCGAGGGGCGGGGCCTCGAGGACAGCGACAGCCCGCGCACTGGGCAGGAGTTGCCGCTGCTACCGCCGTCCGCGTCTGCAAGGTCTCAGCGCTTCCTCACAGGAGACCGGACTCGGCCGCCATGTCCGCAGCGGAGGAGGTTGATGGGCTGGGTGTGGTCCGGCCGCACTATGGCTGTGAGTGCCCGGGGCTTGGGATGCGCGGGCGAGGGGCCAGGCTCGGGTTTTCCCGGGGGCTCAGCCGGGCTGGTGCGCGGGGTGGCCTGGGACCGCACGGACCCGGAAGAGCAGCCCAGCTGTGTGGCTGGCAGCAAGGTTCGCGCCCGATCCCTCTGGAGCTCCGGAGGCGGCGGGTAGGAACCTGGAGGCCTTGAGCCAGGCGCTGCGGCAGGGGAGCCCCACCCAGCGCCTCCGCCGCTTAGCTCTACTGAGATTGGGGAAGACGGCCTGGGGTGAGGTGGCAGGAGGACTGTGCAGGGCGTGTCCTGGGCACTGGACCCAGGGGTTCTGCTCGGGCGTGGTGGGAAAGTGCTGTGCTGCCCCGATTGCTGCCTGCGAGGGTGACCCAGGGTGCAGACAACGCGCGGCCAGACTAGCCGTGAGGTGTAGTTTTGGGCAAGCCACGTAAGTTTCTCGGGCTGGGTTCTCTCGTCAGCGTTTCAAAAGTAAAGTTAAAACACACACACATACACACACACAATACTCCCTCTCCCCACTCACACACACGTCCTCATTTTCTGTGGCCATACCTGAAACATCAGTGAGCTAACTCTACGTGGGATAGTAGTTACCAGAGGATCCCTTTGGGTCTCGGGTTTAGATTTTGATTTATGTTTTGGGAAAAGTACATTCTTAAAGGATACTTCAAAATATCCACAGTTATGTGTGAGATAGTGTGCCTTGTTTGTGAAATTAGAGATGCATAAGACCATACGGTGCCTTCCAGAACTGTCAGAGGCAGGTGTACTAACAATTGATAATAAAATGTGGAGATGGGAATTTAGCCCAGTGGTAGAGCACTTGCCTAACAATTTCAAGGTCCTGGGTTCGGTCCTCAGATGGGGGAGGGGATAATGGGGTGCAATAAAGGTACTTGGTGCATGAACTAGCTAGGTATAGAGAGTGATGGGCGTGAAGAGAAGGGACTTAGGGAGGCCCTGGGAATACAGGTGGTGACTTTTGAACAGAGGTTTGAATGATGCTGTGTAGGGCAGGATGGGTGTGCAAGACGTGACTTTGAGAGGGCAGACATAAACTAAATATGGTATTGAAGACTATAGGGATACTCTGTGGAAGACCCTGAATGGCGTGGTAGTGCAGTAGTGAATTGGAAGGGAAAGAAGGGGGAAAAGTGTTTCCCAAAGTGGTCAAGACCAGAGTGAGAACGGCTTTGATCGCTTTCCTAGGGAGTTAGGAATTCATTTCTTACTTCTGTGACTGTGGAGGAGGCAGATTGCTTCAGGGTTAAATCCACAGGCCCTGGAGCCTGGAGATGGGAGGATTTGAATGTAGGTCCCTTTATTAGCCCTGAGGCGGAGTTCATCCAGCTTCAATTTCCTCTTCTGTCCAATAGTGGTAATTGGGGGATTGTTCTGGGCTTTAGTGAGAGAATGTGTGTAAAATGCTTAATCCCACAGCTGGGGGCTTTGGCTGTGGCTATGGGGTTAAGCATTTTACACACATTCTGCAAAGAGGGGAGAGTATGGTGCCCCCTCTCTTAGTTCTGACCAACAAGGATAGACATTAGTTGGTGCCTTTTGAGGCTACAGGAAAATGCAGTACATATATATTTAAAACATTTTGAGAATTCCATACATATAAAAAAATGAAATATGATTATAACTATCTCTCATCTCTCCCCTTCAATAATGTGTCTCACTATATAACTCTAGCTGGCCTGAACTTGCTATTTAAGACAGTCTGGTTTTGGACTCAGAGATCTGCCTGTCTCTGCCTCCTAAATGCTGGGAATACAGGTTTATGCCATCACTCCTGGCTCTTTTTCTTTTTTAACTTTTTTTTATGTGTATGGGTGATTTGTTGTCTGCATGTATGATGTCTGTGCACCATGTGTGTACCTGGTGCCTGCAGAGGCCAGAAGACAATGTTTGATCCCTTGAAACTGGAGTCATAGCCTATTGTGATCCTTCATGGGTCTGCTGGGGATTGAACCCAGGTCCTTTGCAAGAGTAGCCAGTTCTCTTAACTTAGGCTGAGTCAACTCTCCAACCTTAAAAAAAAAAACCAAAACCCCCTAAAAACCCAACCAGCCAGGTCCAATTAGTGCTGCCCCTATGTGCTTGGGTATTAGATTGTCTATTGGAGCATGGGCATTTTTACCAGTGACCACCCTACCATATCATACATATTTTTTTTATTTTATGTGTATGAATGCCTGCATGTATGTATGTACATTGCATACATATATGGTGTCCTTGGAGATCAGAAACAGGGCATTGGATCCCCTTGAATTAGAATTACAGATGCTTGTAAGCGGCCATGTGGGTGCTAGGAACCCAGGTCCTCTTCAAGAGCAACAAGGGCTCTTAATTGCTGAATCATCTCTGCAGACCCTTACCCCCCCCCCNCCCCGCCTCCCACATTTAAGGGTAAGATGAGTGTAGTTGAAGCCATGTGTGTTTGCTTTTAGGAAAATCATTTGTAGTACACCCAGCTACCTACATATTCACTAACTATGCTTTTCTAAGGGATTGGCAGCAATTTGATGGCCACGGCCCTTGTTTATTGCCGAGGAAAGGTAGATCCTGGCCCTTACCCTCTTTCCTTCCTGTTTTAGCTGTCCTGGATAATGAGAGGCTCACCGCAGAGGAGATGGATGAAAGGAGGCGGCAGAACGTGGCTTACGAGTACCTCTGTCATTTGGAAGAAGCAAAGAGGTAATGAAGGGAGCACTTTAAGATTTGTTTTTATTTATGTGTGTTTGTTATGGTACCCGCATGTGGGTGCCTGCGGAGATGAGGAAAAGGCAGTAGATCTTCCAGGAGCTGGAGTTACAGGCAGTTGAGTCACCCGATGTGGGTGCTGGGAGCCCAGCTCTGGTCCTCTCCTAACTGCTGAGTCATCTGTCCAGCCTCCAGATAGCTTCCTTTGTGTGGACTGTACTTTAGGTAAGAATGTTGGAGGTTGTTAGTGTTAGTCATGGTGACAGGTGGTCCGTGATGGTTTATCGTGAAACACTGTGTTGAATATTTGTGCATACCGAAGAGATTTCTAGATTTGTGTGATCCAGTTTTTTTATGTGTATGGTGGTTGTTTTGGGTACTGCCAACGGTCTATTAGAAATAACATTTGAAGATTTATTTATCTTTATGTGTGTTGGTGTTTTTCTTGCATGTGTGTCTGTGTGAGGAACTGGAACTGGAACTGGAGTTACAGACCATTGTGGGGTGCTGGGAGTTGAACCTGGGTTTCTCTGAAAGAGCAGCCAGTGTTCTTAACCACCATCTCTCCAGCCCTAGAAATAACATTTTGAGTTAGGGTTTGGTGTTCTTGATCTTAATGTTTCCTAATTCTTCACAAGTTTTCGTTTATATATTTAGCCCCGTGTTTCCTTGTGACTTGTGGAGTGGATATTAGGTTTGGGAGGCTGATGAGGATAGTACCATAAGGGGCTGAGGATGTACCTTACTCAAGTGTGCCCACGGTCCTGAGAGACACCCAGTGCCAGAAGAAAGCCAAAGAACCTGTCTAACCAGGGCAGTGCTGTAGGTATAGATCCATCCATTTGGCAGCATTGAGAGACCCTCTATCAAATGCATGTGCTCCCATGTGCCCTCCCCACTTTTTTTTGGAGACAGCCCCATGCTGGCCTCAAACTCGTTCTGTTGCTGAGGCCTGCCTGCTCCTCCTACCACCACCTCCAAGTGCTGAGATTTCAGGCAAGCAAGCACCACGCCCATCTCCTCCCGCATTCTTTACCAAAGTGGATGACCAGCTGCTGCTTATCTTTCCTAGGTATCTCAAGACCTTGTGATCTTAATTTTAGGGTGTCAGTTTGCTATCAGTAGTTCCTTTTGTTCTGTTGCTTATATTCCTTTGCAAGATTCCAGAGTAGATAAATACAATTATAGATTGTTTGCAGCGGGGAATAATGAAAGATATTTGTCATTCAAGTTTACTAAAAATCAAGGATGTTTCAAACGGTGCTGAGAAAACAAGAGTAAAGATTTGACTTTGTGTGTTTTTAAAATAATTCTAAAAATGTTAAAAGCACTTCAGGAAAGTTGATAATACATACAGCAAGCTTTCTTGAGCCCAAGAACCCTAAGCCCTTCAGAGTTTACTTTCCTCTAAAAGACGTCAAAACAGCCTCAGTTAGGGTCCCCTGGACTCTCTTTAACATTTACCTTTTATTTTTAACCGTATGTTCTCATGCTCACGGAGGCCAGAGCTATCGGATTCCCTGGAACCAGACTGGAAGGAGATTGACCCTCCTGACATGGGTGCTAGGAACTAAACCTGCCTCTTAACTCCAGAGCCATCTTTCCTGCCCCCTATTTTGTCTTGAGTTTTGGGTGCTTCTCTGAGTTTATAGCCTTTTTAGAAAGTCAGAGAAGGATATTAATGGTCATTTAGGTGAAGAGTAGCAATAACACCAGTTTTTTGTTTTGCTTTTTTTTTGAGACAAGGTTTCTCTGCATAGCCCTGGCTATCCTCGAACTCACTCTGTAGACCAGGCTAGCCTCGAACTCAGAGATCCTCTTGCCTCTATCTGACACTAGTCTTCTGAATGGAAGTTTATGACAGTACCAGGGCTGAAGCATAGAGAACATTTGCTGTCCATTGAGCTTCTTTCCCAACTTAATGGTCAACGAAAGTGTAAACAGCGAATATATTGTGAGAAAGGGAGTATTTTCTCACAGGACGTTTGTAGTGAATGAAAACACTAAGTCCTCTGCCACTCAAATTGTGAACTTCTCCTTGTGGAAGGTCAAGGAATTTGTAAGCTGCAGCTGGTCTCGGAGGCCATCTTGTGCTCCATGGAGTCACTGGGACTCTGTTGAGGTGTCCGGAAACACCAGCTTTACTAATTCCCCTCACCCCCCAGAAGCTCCTCCGCTTTTGTCCAGTGTTGGCTTTCTACCGTGACATCGCCATTTTACCATGTGACACGGACATTCACATTTCATTTGTGGTATCTCAGAGCATCTCGCCAACATCCACTGTGATATTACCGTACCACCAGTTTAGCTTAAAGTGTTACATTTCCGAAGCACTGGGGATTTGTGCCTTGTCCTTGCTGCGTGCTAGGCAAAGCACTGGCTACCACGTCCCAGCACAAGGTCAGTTTCTGTCCAAGCCAGCCATCTCGGTTCAGTGAGGAACCTAAGCCTGAGCTTTCTTAGTCTACTTGTAACTTCTTTTTTCAGAGTGGGAGTCATGAGCCAAGGCTGACCTGGGGCTCACTGGTAACCCACTGAAACCATGAGCCCCGTGCCATAGTTGTCCGCCACCACACTTGGCTTCTTATGGCTTTTTGGTTAAGGGATGGTCTTTATTTGTGCAGTGGTCTTTACCCCGGGTGTGTGGTGTGTGCATCAGAATCCCCTGGGAGAGTTCTTACAGGTGCAGCTCGTCTAGGTTTTCCTGTTGAACACATTCGTAAGAGTCCGACTGCTGAGCTACACCTAAGTATTTTAAATGCCTCTCGTGATTTAGCTGGGGTTCTTCTCACCCCGGTTGAGAAGATTTTCATACTTTTGACACATTTAAAAATTTTGAATGGTTTTAGATCATAACTTTTCAGAGTGTTAACGAGCAGCACCGGTGACTTTGTCTTTGCGGTATTTCTGAGCCTGTACCTCTGACAAGAGCCGTCTCCAGTACAGAAAAGCAGCCCATATATCTAACCCATCGAGAGGCCATTAGTCCCTGAAGGGTTCTTCAGTTGGTTGCTTTTGCAAGCTTAGGGAATGACTTAGGCAGTGGAGACATTTGATAGTATTTTTTTTAAGCTTTGGACATGGTGCTAGGCATCACTTTGTCATACCTTGGCATTGTGGAAATGCTGCCTGTTTTTTCCTAGGGAGTAAATGGTATCAAATTTGGATTCAGTACTAGTCCCTCTGTCCCCCACCCATAAAGCCAACAGCAACCTCTGATTAGAAAATCAGCTATGGAGATGTCTAAGATGCAACTGGAGAGTGCCAGGAGACCTGGGAGTGATAGGGTAGGACCAGCGGGAGTAGAGTTTCTACCTGTCAGTCATCATCAGCCAGGACTTCCTCTCCTGCCCTGTTGCCTCACATGGGCTGCTAGGCTGTGTGCGTAAGCTCCTAGGTTCATCTTCCCCTCCAGCAAAAGCCCAATTTGCCCTTTTGTGTTGGCCTGGTCCTATTTCCTCTCAAGTTGGAGGATCCCCAAGGTCTGGGGTTTACATCAATCTGGAGGCCAGGAATAAAGATGAGAGCCATCCAGGGGAGAAAGGCTCCCTCCTCACTTCTATTTTTAACTTCTCTGCTCCTGCTGAGCGCTCCACCTTTTAGTACAGAGGCGCCATTGTGCGTCCTGGGGCTCTCTCTTTCCCCTGGACCTTTAGCAGAGTTTGGACGCATGGAGACTGCTGTGTTGTCCGTGTCTCTGTGTGTACAGAGGCTAGAGGATGCTGCGGAAACGCGTTTGGGTTCATAGTTTCCCAAAAAATTAAGTGAGAACATTAAGTGTGGATTTCATAAAAGCAAATGAATGATTGAGAAATACAATGTAGAGATTTCTATTTTTTGAAAAGTGGCTTCAGTATGGAGCCAGTATTCAGTATTAAGCTGGTGTTCTAATAAAATTTTAGAAGGCTGAGGGCTATATATAGCAGAACAAAGACTATCAAAGGACATCTTTTAGTGCGTGCATTGATCTCTCTGTCTTGTCTGTCTGTCTGTCTGTCTTTCTGTGCCTGTTCTGATTGGGCTTGACACTTATTTTAGCTAAGGAGTAGCTGAATGAGAGAGGAATGGCATTTCACCCAGTTGAAGGAGGTAGCACTGACGTGTGAGTAATGTAGCTACTCAGGACTTGAGGCAAGAGCATGTAACAGAAGGATCAGAAAGTGTCTTGGGTCAAAAAAGAAAAGGAGCCAAGAAAGAACATATTAGGTAGGTCAGAGGAGTGGAGAGAGTGTGGTGGATTTGGAAATGCAGGAAAATTCAGTTAGGTTAAAGGTCACAAGGAGACAGTTAACTGTAGTACTCTCTCAGCTAATCTATTTAGTACCTTCTTTCAGAGATTTCCTGGAGGATCCTTTTGAGTCTTCCCTGAGCCACCTTCTTTCTGAGTGCCCACACCCCAGCTTAAGGGTATAACACTCTGACTGCCTTTGTAAAAAGGCAAGTTCAGGCTGTGGCTGGTTGGAGATTGTCAGAAACTACATGATGTTAACAGGAGCTTGGTGTTAAACAGAAGCAGTTCATCTTCAATTGAGGGGACTTACAAAGCAGTTTGGGAAGAAAGCAGCTCTCGGAAACAGATTCCCTTTTGTGTGTACATCTTTGCTGTCGGCATAGAACATTTTCTGGGTCGGCCTCTTTGGATCATCTTTCCTGAATTGTATTAGAATTCCAGGAACTTCTGGCTATTTCCAGGCTCAGACTCTGATCTGGAAAACAGAAGTTAAGATATTTACAAGGCAAAACCCCCTAATACTTAGACAAGGTAGCTGGGAAAAATAGCATGCTCTCCAGCTTTTAGAATTCTTAGATGAAGTATAGCTTAAAGGTTGAGGGAAGAAGCCGATGTGTCCCTCACACAGTAATAGTGCAACTCACACAGTAACAGTGCAACTCACACAGTAACAGTGCAACTCACACAGTAACAGTGCAGCTCACATAGTAATAGTGCAACTCAGTAACAGTGCAACTCACACAGTAACAGTGCAACTCACACGGTAACAGTGCAACTCAGTAACAGTGCAACTCACACAGTAATAGTGCAACACACAGTAACAGTGCAACTCACACAGTAACAGTGCAACTCACACAGTAACAGTGCAACTCAGTAAC
>LOJH01011854.1:0-10333 GCA_001685095.1 Ellobius talpinus
CCAATCAGTGTTTACTTAAAACATGATTGACAGAATACAGACAATTCTCCCACAATGATGCACTACAGGCCCAGAGGCAACAGAACCAACCTACCAGGGGGTTAAACCTGATGTAGGAGGTTCTTCTGTTCATGTGCTGCTTTCATTGGCTAGTGAATAAAGAAACTGCTTTGGGCCTGAAAGGGCAGAACTTAGGTAGGTGGAGAAGACAGATCTGAATGCTGGGAAGAAGGGCAGAGTGAGAGAAGCCATGGATCTCCTGCCTGAGACGGACACTGGTTAGAATCTTGCCAGTAAGCAACAGTCACATGGCGATGCACAGATTAATAGAAATGGGTTAAATTAAGTTGTAAGAATTAGCCAATAAAAAACTAGAGTTAATGGGGCCAAGCAGTGTTTTAATGAATACAGTTTCTGTATGGTTATTTCAGGGGTGTAAGCTAGCCGGGCAGCCAGGACAAACAAGGGGCCGCCTCTCCTTGCAACATACAGTCATGATCCAAAGTAAATCCATTCTCACACTGACACAAAGCTAACACATTCAAATGCTTGGAAAATGTTACCATTTCAGTATTAACCCAGTATAGAAAAAAACTGTGTGTGTGTGTGTGTGTGTGTGTGTATTTCTTCTTTGATGCTGGAGACTGAAATCATCATGTATGCTAGGCAAGCACTCTACCACTGAGCCCACCCACAGCCCTTTCTATTGCTGAAGCTTTTAGAAGCAGTGCTTACTAAAATTGATAATAACTAGTTTTAAAACTTAATCACTAAAATTACACCATTAATCTACTGAAGAGAGCCGGCATGCCCACCCTACACCTACTACACACAGGTAAACAGAGCTGCTGCCACTACCCAGTCTCTTGCTGTGTGGGCAACTGCCTGGGCCAGTCCACTAGAGCTCTACTTTCTTTATGAGTATAAAATACAGTCTAGGAAGCCAGGTGCTGGTGGCACACACCTCTAATACTAGCACTCGAAGGGCAGAGGCTGAAGGTTCTCTGTGAGTTCAAGTCCATTGTGGCCTACAAAACATGTTCCAGGACAGCCAGGGCTGTTAAACAGAGAAGCCCTGCCCAGGGTGGAGGGGTGGGGGGTGGGAGGGATTATAATCAAGGCATGTTGGGAAAAAGAAGCTAGAGATTCAGAAGTCCAGTGCCGCACTAGTCCAGGCTGGTTATCTGAGACCTGTCTCATTGCCTCTTCTCCCAAAACTGAGCATTATAAACCAAGAGTCTAAATTCGCAGAGAGCAGAATGTTAAGAATGTGATCGTTTATTTCATTTTCTAATACATCCCTTTTCCAGGTCACACTGACTTTTTGCTTTTTAAATTATCTTTGTTATCTAACTATGTCTGACTCTGGACCTTCCCAAAGTTAACATTTATTTTTTATTGTTTTTATTGAGCTATACATTTTTCTCTGCTCCCCTTTTCCTCCCCCCTTCCCTTCTGCCCTCTCCCATGACCCCCCCATGCTCTCAATTTACTCAGGAGATCTTGCCTTTTTCTCCTTCCTATGTAGATCCATGTGTCTCTCTCTTAGGGTCCTCTGTGGTGTCTAGGTTCTCCACAGTTAACTTCTGATGACAGTTTGAATTCACTTTATTCTTACCACCTCTGGAAATGGCTTTCCAAAGAACCACTCACTATTCCTTCATTAAGATTTTCATTTAACTTAAAAGTTGTCTTATAAGTAACATATATATTATTTTGCATCTATATAAAACTAGGATTGACAGAATCTTTTAATAGTACAATGAGGTTTCAAACAGTAAACTTGCCATAGTGCTGTAATTTGCACTTCCCTGCTTATTAACGGGCATAAGAATATTACTGTTTGCTGACACTCCTGCTGTTCTGTCAGCCTTACAAAGTGCTGCATCTCTTCCCACTCTCTCGTCTTCCCTGTGCTTCAGCACCCTCTCTGCACTCTATGGTCCACATTGGATACTCTTTAGGGTAAGTCCTCAACAGCCAAACACTCTTGACGCTCCAGAGTTAATGTCGGTATGTGAGTATTTCAAACAGAAACTCTTACAAAAATAACAGTTAATGCTGCTTACCTAAGAAGCTGCTGGATGAGTTGAACTAGAGGCAAACACTGCTTGCCAGACAATTCATAGATCCCAGTATTAATTAAATCTTTATCCAGAGGAGTCCTATTTCTATGGAACGTTGAGGCATTGGCTTCTTGTTCATCAATTTCTTTTTCCTTCTGTGCTTCTTTTTTGGCTTCTATATCCTAAAATTTATAAAGCGCACACTGGTGAGCGGCAACCTCATGAGCAACACAGCAGCCCTAGCTTCAGACGCTGATGAACACAACTGACACCTGCCTGCGTGTCCAGAAAACCCCACCGCTTACTTGCTACAGTTTTAATTATTCTCCTGAGGAGTCCATTAGACCACCTGTTCATCAGTCTGGTGCTGCAGTCACTGCAAAGTAAATGAAATACTTCTTTCTTTCTGTTTGTTTGTTTTGATGTGAGGGTTTTGCCTGCATGTGTGCCTGTGCAATATGTGTGCTGAGTGACAGCAGTGGCCAGCAGATAGCATCAGATGTGCTAGAACTTGAGTCAAATGAGTACTAGGAATCAAACTGAGGTCCTCTGGAGGAACAGCAGCCAGGACTCTTACTGCCCAGTCATCTCTCCAGCCCCAAGTCACTGAAACCTTTGCTACCAGGTCTAACAGATACTGAGTGTGAGCTGATTCATACAGCACAGTCTATTTTAAGGTCAGGAAAAAGCTGCGACTCACACACAGCTGGTTCAAATGTGAGGACAACTTCCTCTCTGGGGAAAATGTGAGCGCATATGCAGCCTAGAACTCAACAGATGCTACCCTAAAGCACTGACTGGGAAAACACAGTCTCAAAGGATTAGCACTTACTTTCTCACCTGATCCTTACTGAACTTAATGATCCGAATGACCACAGTACACTTAAAATCAGAAACAACCAAACATCCTTCAACAGGAAATTAAATAAACAGGGTTACAACCATTCAATGGAGTACTTTTCAATAATAAAAACTATGACATAATTCTCAATAATAAAAACAAAATAGTAGCACAATAATGTGGATGAATACAGAAACCATCAGCTGAGGCGAAAGAAGAGGTACCAGTACCTGCCATCTAATTCCACTTATGTGACACTCAAATCTAGAGGCAGAGGAGCAAGAACGCAAAGGGACATGCGATCTTCCCGGTTAAAGAGGTGATCTATGTGATGGCAGTATCTATCAAATTCTCTGAAGCTCACACTTAGGATGGGATCATTTTATCACAAATAATACTTGAATCACTTTTACATTAGTAAAACCAAAAAGTTTACATTTTAAAAATTTATATGTAACTAAAAGCTTTGAATTTGGGATTCTTCAATGATTATGGTCATGATTTCTACATATGCACAACTATACAGTTTTCAATCTCACCTCCACACTCAGTAAAATATGCACGCCTAGGGCCATACCTGGATTTCTGCAGTAATGGCTGCATTTAAAGCTGACTCTAACCCTCCGTCTGCCATCAAGCTGCCAACTAAAAGATCGATCATGAATCGACGGCCTGGACTTATGCTCACTTCATTGCCTGAAACTGAACAAAGAAGGTTTTGGTTTTGTTTAGCTTGCTGTTTGTTTTTGCCAAATTGAGTAAGTGCCATCTCCTGTTAAGTCTCCAATCCTGGGACAAATGGCTGAGGTGCCTATTTAATACATCAAAGAGATTCTGCCCCTATCTTTTACAGGGTCCTCCTGTCTTACATACCCCACCCCCTACTCTGAACACTGCAGGCCAGGAAGCTGGGCTGCTCTTCCCTAAATAATCCGACCATTCTTGTTACCTTTGGCTCCCTGGCTGTTGAACCTGGTTCCCCTCTGTCCCTGTCCTTCCCCAACACACCCCCATATCCTCACAGGGCTCAGGGTCCTATCCACTCAGGACTCCCTGGTGAGTCTGCCTCTAGCTGTGCTCTCCCACAAGCCTACAATGAGCCTTCTCCTCCATCTCACCCAGGAGGAGCCGTGTCCTGTCCTCTCCTCTCCATTTCTTTCTGTCACTCACTGCCCCACTCTGCCCCTCACGAGAGCTCACCTGTGCAGGGTAACAGCGCTGAGAGTGCCCTGGCCCTCTCCTCGGCTGTAGGCAGCAGCACAGACCAGCCACTCTGCAGCACAGCCTGGGCAGCGGACTGCACGGTGCTCAGAACCCCGGCACTGCTGGCCAGGGTCACCACAGTCTGCTTCAGGCTGTTCAGGAGCACACTGCCCAGACCTAAACCAAGGAATTCCGGGTCAACCTGGTGACTAATGGCAGCATGCAACTATAAAAAGGAAAAAAATAGTATTTAGAACACCCAAAAATAAATTTACTTTTCCAAACTCTAATAAAAGGCTGAATAAAATTAATATGAAATGTTATTTTATAAACAAAATTAACTCTTGGTGAAAGTTAAATATCCCTTATCCAAAATGCTTAGGTGTTTCAGATTTTGAAATATTTTCACATATATGAGGCCCCTTAAGAGAAATTCATTTATGCTTCATATGCACGTTATCCATGTAGCCTGGATGTAACTTTATACATTAATATTTTGCACAGGAAGCAGGTGGCACATGCTGAATTTCCCACTCACAGCACCATGCCAGCACTGAAAGAGTTTAAAGCTGTGACTGTTTCAAGTTTTAGATTTGCAGTTTAGGAAGGCTGAGTCTTGTCTAACTGTTTTTTTAATTACATTTAAAAATTTGAACCACATCACCTGGGAAATCTCATTGTAAGATGGCACAGCTCTTAAAGGCTAGGCTCACAACCAAAAACCACTTCTTACCCAGCTTTGCAAACGTATCTACAAAGTGGAAGATCAGCACAAAGGACGAAATGATGTAGAAGCAGCAACCACCAAGGCAACCCCCAACAATCTGCACCCAACAGAGAAATGCCTGTGGCTAAGGGTAGTTTAAAACTAGACAGCCAAACTATAGAACATAACGGAAGTCCTAAGGGTGCCAAAGGTTCTGGTTTCAAAAGACAGGGACCTTCCAATGAACAAAGAGTGCCCCCCAAGCTCCTCACAACCACCTGCTAAACCAGAGCTGTCCCTAGAAGTCTGCCAAAATGAGCACTTGAACCTGTTACTGCCTGTAAAACTCTAAAACACAACAGAGTCAAATACAAAACTGTCTTCTAAGGTCACTTTGCCAGCTTAAACCATAGAGAGCCATTGTCAAACACTCGCTGATGGTGACCTCACTAGCAAAAGGAACAAGGCATTTTATCTGCAACAAACTAACATGAGGGAAAATCTTTGTCAAAGAAAAGTATGCCCCAAGACAGGGTAGCAACTGAAACAAGGAAAGGAAAGCAAGAGGCATATGTAAAGTTTTCTTAGAAATCACAGGTCAGAGGGCCAGTGACTGTGCAGCAAATAAGCGCACTTCTCAGTAACCCTATGGACCAGAACTCAGTCCCTAGAACCTACATGGTAGAATGAGAACTGATTTCCCCAAGTTACCTCTGACCTACACATGGATACACAAATAAATAAGTGTAAATTAAAGTGTTTTAGCAAGGTTGGGGCTGGAACCATTGCTCAGCAGTTAAGAGCAGTTTTAATTACAAAGGACAGTTTCATTCCCAGGACCCACGTCGCAGGCTACAACGACCTGTAATTCCAACTCCAAGGAATCTGATGCCCTTTTCTGGACTACATGAGCACCCTCACACACACACACACACACACACACACACACACACACACACAAATATACATAAACACAAGTAATAAAAATAAATCTTAAAAAATAAGGAACAGAAGCCAGAAGACAAAATATTGTGACTAAAGCAAAGGCTTCAAAACAGAATTCTAGAAATGGAAAAAGTTACAAGAACTAAACTCTTAAGATGGAGGCACGTAGAGCCAGGCAAGCTCCCTCATTCCCCTTCTGCCCTAAGTAATACTCATACTTTTTTGTTTGTATACACAGCAGCTCAGTTGCACTGGCACTGGAGAAATGTATTTGAATCAGCATCTTGTAAAAATACTCCAAGTAAATAATGGTTAAATAAATGGGTAATTCAAAAACAGGGTCTATTGAGCTAAGGGAACAATTTCTGAACTGAAGAACTAAGTAAACCACTTAGAACAAAAATATTAAGAGATGAACAGCAAAAGAGACAAAGACATTTAAAACTAGCAAAGAAGTCATGATGGTAGGCAGGACAACAGAAGGAAGTCCAACAATCTATTAGGCATTCTCTAGTGGGGAGTAGATTAAAAGCAGAGAGCAATTTCAAATGTAATGAAACCACAAAATCCCAGGCAAAGTAACATCCATAACCTCCAGCTACATCTAGAAAACCTCCACCTGGACAGAACAGCTGGAAAGCTACCAAAGAGAAACACATGTTAGCTACAAAGCATCAGGTGCAGCAATGAAAGACTTCTCATCCAAACTGGGACCTCTTTTCAGCAGAACGTTCTCTAGGTGCCAATGAAAATGGAGATGACCTGGGGCCAGGGTCCTGCTCAGTAGCAAAGCACTTGCCCAGAATGTGTGATGCCCTAGGTTCTGTCTGAGATGAGGGTGGGGGTGCTTTAACTTAAAAATCTAAACCTTAATAAATTATCTTCAAAGCTAAAGTTAGCAAACTTTTTTTTCAGAGTTTACATCTCTCATTCCCTAAAGGGCAGAGAAAAAACCAAAACAAAACAACAACAACAACAAAAACTTTATGAAGGAGTCTGAGGAAAGGAGCTGAACCTAGAAGACAGAGCATATAAGCAATGATGAGAGTCAGCTGGGTATTGGGGGAAACAAAAGAGTACATTTTGAGTATGGCCTCTTTAAAAACGCTATTAGAGGAAAGTTAGAAAATAATTACATTATATCACCAGCCCTAGCATACTTTTTGTTACTGTTTTACAATGCATAAAATCAGATCATTTCCTAAAGTTAGCACTGTCATGCACATACATACATACATATATACATACATACACACACACATACACACAAACACATATACACATAATTTAAAAACAAAAAATTTTCAAAATCAGACTGTATCCTAAAACTGTAATTGAAAATGCCCTCTTTAACCAAGCAGTGGTGGCACACGCCTTTAATCCCAGCACTAGGGAGGCAGAGGCAGGCGGATCTCTGTGAGTCTGCGGCCAGCCTGCTCTATAAGAACTAGTTCCAGGACAGCTAGGGCTGTTACACAGAGAAACCTGTCTCAAAACACAAAACACAAAAAAAGAAAGAAAATGCCCTCTTTCCAACTGAAACAAAATAAGAGTACTCCTTGGATCTACTATACCAGAAAGGCCAGCGTAGGATCACGCTACAGGAGGAAGAAGGGAGACAGGGAGAGGCGGGGTGATGTCCAGAGCCATTCTTCAAGGTCAGGGTACTGACACAGGGAGCCCAGCTCACTGCACACCATTTTCACAGTAGCTCTGGTCCCTCAGCTGGGGTTTACCTCTCTCTCACCACTCTTCCACAGTGCATTCCTCCACAATATTCTCCCCCAGTGGATGTAGTGAATGTAAGACAATGCGTATAACAGCAATAACCAAATCTGTACATGCTCTTACCTGACTTCCAGGAGAAACAAAACCAGATCAAGTATTTTAAGCCTTATAGACATTTCTCCATCAAAAGCATATTTTAAAATACTTTAAACGTTTCATTACCAGTTTGCCTAACGTGCTGAAACCCACACTCTCAATACCCAGGAATGTGCTTAAGAATTAATCCCTGAGGCACTGATAAAGGGGCAGGAAGGCAGCAAAGAGTAACACCTGAAGCCGCAGAAGATTCAGCGCTGCCACGGCCGTGCACTCTTTCTCCTGTGGTGGGGGCCAGTCAGCAGTGCCGTCCATTCCCTCGCTTACTTGACGCAGTAGGAGGTCCAGCTGCTCAAAAGTCATTGAGCAGATGTCCACCACAAAGGGGACACGAAGGCCAATGGACCACTCAGAACAAGATGACCACGCGAAGCTCTGTGCAAGGAAAAAATGAACCTAACATGAAACCTCTACGTTCATCGACGGTCTGTTCTACTGGAGAGACTTACCACAAAGCATGATGAAACGCCTGAGGTATAACTTATTTATCCCTCTATGTCCCCAGTTTCCTGGCTGTCCAGCTCACATACTATTTCCAAATTCCTCTCCTGTTTCACTGTCCCATCTCATATCTACAATTAAACTGTGAAAAGCTTTATCCAAACTGTTCTCACCACAAAATTACTCCGCCATACTAATGGATGGGAGCAAGCAGTCAACCCACTTACACTAGTACCACAGCAGCTCTAAGTAGATGACGTAGGTGTGTATACACAACCTGCCTAACAGCAAACTGACATAAACCATCAGTATACTGTCCTAACTTACATTTAGAGAACCGTTCACCCAGAAACAGTAAAATGCATTCAGTTTGGGAGCTAGAGATATCACTGGCTGTTCTTCCAGAGGTTCTGAGTTCAATTCCCAGTGACCACAAGGCAGCTTACAACCAACTGCAATGAAATCTGATGTCCTTTGCTGGCATGCACATAGAATACTATATACATACATAAATAAATAAATCTTTTAAAAATGTATACAGTTTGCAAGCAAACACAAAGCACTACTTAGAGGAAAATTTATAGCATCAAATGCTTAGAGACAAAAAAGGGCTAAACCCAATAATCCAGGATTCCACTTTAAATAAAAATGAACAGAGCTTGCACAAAGCATGCTGAAGTGAAAGATACTTTAAAAAGATGAAATAGCAACACATTTAAAAAATTAAGAGGTAAAAAATGAACTGAAAAATAATTATTCAGAAAGATCAACAAAATTAAACCTCAAGGGGGAGGTGACAAACAAAAACCATACAAATTATTAGAAGCCAAGTGGCTTGGACTCAAATAGAGAGTTAAAAAATACAAAACCAAAAAGCCTTATAGGACAGCTGTAACAGAACAGAATTATTCCTGAGTGCCAGCACCAAAAAATCCTACCCATAAAACAGAAGCTATGAATGCTTATCTATTAAAGAAATTGAATGTCTTGTGAAATTGCATTTCTAGTTATATTTCTCAGCTCAGATGAATTCACAGACATTTAAAGGAGAAATAGCACTGTACACCATCTCTTTTAGGAAACATGGGGAACATGCCCCAACCCTTTTCATGATGCCAGCTTTACCCTGACAGAAATCAAGTAAGAAGAAAGTATGCATGTAAATAATCCTGATGACTGTGAACACACACACATAAGTAATAAAATATTAGCAAGTAAACCTAGAAACATGAAAATGATCAAACATGAGCAACAGCTATGCCAGTAATGCAGAATTAGTCAAAATCTGAAAGCCATTATTTTCCAACAGGAAAACACCATCAACTTAAATAATCTGAGAAGAAAAACAATTTCAGCAAATTTCAGCACCCATAGAATACTTTTCAAAAAAGGAACAACCCATATCCAATAAAGAAGACCCAGAGATAGAGGGAGGGAGGGAGGGAGGGAGGGAGAGAAGAGGAGGGATGGAGAGAAGAGGAGGGAGCATACACTGTTTCTACAGTGTTACAGAAGAAAACGCTAAGAGACCTACAGTAAAGTAATGAAGTCATATGTGGTTTGGAACAACTGCAGGACACACAAAAGTTGGTATTTCTACAATCTAGCAGTGAACATTTGGAAAACAAAATTGTACAAAGCCCCAGCCTATGCAGTGAGTACCTGGGCTGGTCCACAGGCAATTCCAACTATGTGTTTGGTGTCCAGTCCTGGTAATGCAGTAGGCTCTGGCTTGGTCACACGCAAAGTGTCAAAGTGCTGGCACTGATCATTGCTCCCCCAGCTGTGTACCTCACTGTCTTCTGTCAGAGCAAGGCAATGGGTAGAGCCTGCAGCCACATCGATCACCTTCTTCCCTAGAAAAAAGATGGGCACAGTGACAGTGTCAAGCCTATGACTTTAGTTCTAAGAACAGCTACTCAAAGCTGCAGGGCAGAAAGCATTCAGTATTGACTTCTTACAGGTAACACATTCATTTTAACTTGAGAATCAATTTACTTGATTTGACTAAGCTATTAAGTACATGTCATGTTTTATCAACCCCAATTTGTTAGCATAAATAAGCTTATGTTACAGTATGAAGTCTTTTTTCTGTTCCTTATTCAGAATTTTATTCAAAAAGAGACAGTATGATTTTTTTAAGTTCACATCCCTAGTCTTACTCATATAGGATAAGACACACACACACACACACACACACACACACACACCATCAAAAGACATGCCTCTGAAATTAACTAGGAAGAT
>LOJH01011855.1:1000-27095 GCA_001685095.1 Ellobius talpinus
GCTTCACGGAAAAGTCTGCTGGATACTATGGGCCTGTAGGCTGAAGATGGATGCTTCAATGATACAGAAGAACTTGGGGTGACTGTCCAGGAAGTGAGATGACTCTGTCAAATCTAGAGTTTTGGAAGTTGCTTACAAAACATTTCCTGTTTACTCATGTAGTATTATATCCTTCTGGAGTCTTTGATGGAGTTGAAGAATATATACTTATAATTATAGTTTTCCTTAGTTATGATGAAAGATAAAGTAGATATAAATGTTATAACTATAATTCTTGCTTGATAACTGTTTTGTTATATATAATTACTATGTTAAAGTAAAAACCTTCCTTTTTATTTAAACAGAAAAGAGGAGATGATGTGGGATTCCCCTCTGTATGNAACTAAACTGAATGCTGGGAGAAAGAAGGTAGAGTCAGTGAGATGCCATGTAGCTGCCAGAGGGGAAAGATGTGAGTTGCCAGCTGGAACCTTGCCAGTAGGTTTTTACCTCATGGTAAAATATGAAATAATGGAAATGGGTTAATTAAAATGTAAGAGCTAGCCCATAAGAAGCTAGAGCTAATAGGCTAAGCAGTGATTTAATTAATACAGATTCTGTGTGATTATTTTAGGAGTCTGGGTGGCCAGGAAACGAATCAGCAACCTCATACAACAACCATGGTCCTAGGTGGTAGCCCAGGTCATTCAGTAGGCTTGCCCTTCCCCTCCCCAGGCAGCATGGATCTCAGACACCTGCATGGTTCCAGGAGGCAGCCCAGACCCCTGGCATTGTCATGGCCTTCAAGCCATGTACTTACTTTATCTCATTCAATCTTATTCTTATTTCAAGAGGCAGTTGCTATTATTCTTTTTTTTCAGTAGATGGGTAAATAGGCTCAGAGATGTAAAGAACTTGTTAAGATTGAGGAAAATACCCATCATTGACTCTGGCTTCCACACACATGCACACACATATGCACACACA
The DNA here is from genome assembly GCA_001685095.1 of Ellobius talpinus. Lineage (NCBI taxonomy): Eukaryota > Metazoa > Chordata > Mammalia > Rodentia > Cricetidae > Ellobius > Ellobius talpinus. Next base: position 1,967 of record LOJH01011855.1, read on the forward strand.
CACATACAAACATAAATACTCACATATATACACACAGAGACACACAGATACACATACACACAAATATCAAATACACATACATACAAATAAACAAACATCCAGACACACACAGATACAGACACATACACACACACAAACTTACCTAAGGTGTAAAAGATGGGAAATTCAAACTGAGGTCCATCAATTCCCTCTAGCCACCATCTAATGCTGCCTCTAGAACAACTTTGAATCTGACCACTTTTGTGCTCTCACTGGGGGAAGATCTCTGGTCTGAAAAACGTTCAAGTGTCTCTACCACCACTTTGACACTATAGGCATCAAAGTGTATCCTAGACCAGACTTGGCTGACAGAAGGTTTTACAACCATGGGGTTGTTTGCAAGTGCAGATGGCTGGGCTCCCGGATGCTGCCAGTCCGCTGGATGTAAGTGTTGCATTACAAAGGCTGGATGCCTAGGATTGCTAGGAGAAGCAGGACAAAAGTGTTCTAGAAGCAAGAAATGAAGAAAAAATATTGATGAACACCTTGATGTGAGAGCTGTGCCCCACATGTGGTCACAGCCCTGCTCTACTGGTGGGGGACAAAGGCACGTAGAGGGGGACACCCATTGGTATGTGTGGACTTGAGAATTCTAGCCTGCCTGCCCACTCTCTTAGTGACCTGAACTGTGTTTTAAGGTTGGTATTTTCAGCTCTTTAAGGTGGCATGAGCCTCAGTGTGTGGAGAGGAGGTAAAAGGGAGGTTCTCTCCTCTACCCTGTACCCCAGATAACTTACTGTTAAGGCAAATGTCCCAGTACCATGGGATGTGCACACATGCATTATCTCTCTCTCTCTTCCTCCCTCCCTCTCTCCCTCTCCCTCTCTCCCTCCCTCTCTCTCCCTCCCTCCTCCTTCTTCCCTCCCTCCCTCCATCCCCCTCCCTGCCCCCTCTGTGTCTGTCTGTCTCTCTCTCTCTCTCACACACACACACACATGCTTAATTACTAATGCATGACTTGCGTGTGGTGATATTTTTAGCAAAGGCAACGTCAGTAGCTCTGCTTATTAAGAAGACACCATGAGCTGTGGGAATGCTGCTTTCAGATCTCTCTCTTCCTGTCTTCTGCAGCTGACCTTAGCAGATCAGCACTTTCTCATAACGGGGCACACCTACAAACATGGGCTTGACTGTTATTCTTCTCTCCCTGACTGCAGAGACGAAGGGACTGTGGGTTAGATTATGAATAGTAAAGAAGCTGGGGTCTTGGGACATGTTGAAATTGGCTTTAGGAGCAATCCCTTGGGACTTTAAAGAGCTTGAACACTGATATTGAGATGGATTGTGACAGAGGATCCCCAAAAGAATATGTAAGAGGAGCAACCCATTCTTGTGCTGATCAATCTTTCTGAGTTTTGCAATTGATTAGGCAGTTCAGGTTTTTATGAAAGGATTGATTGATGAATGTCAAGCCACAGGTCTTTGGGAGTTCAGTCCTGGTTGGGGTAATTAACATGTGAGAAAAACACGTGTTCTCATGTAATATCCAACTTTTGTGCCTTCGGCTAAGGTCTGGCATTTGCACTTCTGTTTAGATTTGAAGTGGCATGTCTCAGAGTGGAAAATCTGCTTGTCAGAGAAATGTCAAGCATGAAAATGGAATATTCCCCTCATCTCAGGGATTGAAATTAGAATCTTTGGTTTGGTACAGATGTAGTTACCATCACCCCATAGTTTACACATGAGAATCTATTCAGTGCCCTAGAAAGACTCACACATTTCATCACAGGCTTATATCCACACGTGCAGGATCAAAATATCCCTGGCCAACTAAATTTACAATTCCCATCAGACATCATGCAGGTCAAGGTTAGAAAAAGACAGTCTGAACTAACTGATCTTAGCCATGACTGGGTTTTTGCCTCATCTTTCTTTTTTTCTCTTCTCTATTCTTCTTACTGATGAAAAAAAAAGATTGTTATATAAGTTGCTTCTGAAGAAACTTTCTGCCTTTGAAAAATATTCTATTTATTGAGGTCGGTTCTCTAATTTAAATTCTGGAGAGCGGATATCTGTATGTACAGTTCCCAGAGCGAGGATAGGAACCCGGGAGGATAGAGAGGCTCTCAGGGTCTCTACCAGTTCACAGTGGTGGGTTTGGAAGGGTTACAGCGATGAGTCCCCTAGGATGGCTTTCAGCCTCATTACTGATGGAGAGGATAACTGTGTGGACTGGCTTTATTCTTTCCTTAAGCGGAGAGGTGACAGGTTTGATGTCATGAACATGAACGGCTTATTGTACTTATGGAGATACAAAACTCCATCTTAAATGAACAGACCTTAACAAGTGATTAGGAGTCGAACAAATTTTCTACCAAAACAAAAAGCGTTCTTTCTCATTAAAAAAAGAAAAAAGTCCCTGGTGGGTGTTTTGAATCCCACCTAAAAATTCTAAGTGGAGGAGAAAATTGAATACTGCAAGAGACTAACGCCATGTGTGTCGTAGCTTAGCATTTGATTCTTCTGAGAGTCAAATTTAGTGTGCTGAAGCCTTCAGATCTCATATGGCCGTCAGATAGCTCAGGATATGTTATGTGGGGGTGTCTGTTAAGACTGTTGGAGAAGAAACTACCATTTCAGCCTAGCTTCTTCTATTTGAGAGCAGAAAGCTTTTGTTTTCCTCCCCTCCCACTCTCTCCCATAAGGGAGACAGATAATTAATCTGGTTTTTAACCACTCAATTTTTCTGAAGCCTTTGTCTCATATGTGGGTCTCCTTTAGGGCAGTCTTATTCCAAGGTAGCCTTCAATACCTAGCTTTGGATTTAAGTACAGGTTTAATGGAGGAAACTTGACCCTTCCGATGCTTAATAATATACCATATAAAACCCAAGGACCAGATTAATATGTTAAGCACACAGAGTGATGCTCAATGGAATGAGTCATTAGGGAAACACAAATTAAAACTGTACAATGACATACCACTGTATGATTACCAGAGCAGTTCAAATTAAAAAGAATGACCGTACCAAATACTGATGAGCATGTGAAACACCCAGCATCCTCCTCTGCTGGTGAGAATGCAAAAATATTACACCCAACAGGGAACAAAGCTTATCAATTTATTACAAATTCGAATACACACATACTATATGACCTGAGAATTTGTTTTCTAGACTCTGCCCAAGGAAACATAAAACCTTTGCCTACACAGACTTGTGCGTGCATGGTCAGGAGTAGTTTACTCCTACAGCTCAAAAAGGAAAGCCACCCAATGCCCGCCAGCTACAGTGTATCCACACAAAGCAACATTACTCACGAATAAAAATGAATGTACAATCGACTCATGCGACAGCGTGAATAAATCTCACACATGTTGCATATTAATGAAACCAGCCAGACTCAAAAGTTACATATTCTATGACTCAATATATGTGAAATTCTACACAAGGCGGGGTAGCAGGGGTAGACAGTGGCTTCCTGGGGCCAGGGAGTTCAATGCAAAGAAATATGACACCTGTTTTGGGGTGGTGACCATTTTATCTGCCTCAGTTATAGCAATAGGGGCCGCGACTGTAAACATTTGTTTAAAAATCATTTAATCATACTTTTTCTTTATAAAGTACTTGCAATCTTTAATTGCGATGTAGCTACATCATTTCCTTTCCCTTTTCGACCTTTCCCATGCTCCCTTCCATACCCCCCTCCATCTCAAATGATAACCTCATTTTCTTTCATTATTATTGTTACATATATACACTATATATATTACATAAATTCTGCTGAGTCTGTTTAATGTTGCTTGTGTGTATGTGATTTCAGGGCTGACCAATTTATACCAGGGAGCTCATCCCTGGGATAGGCTAATTCTCCCTCTCTGAGCATTTGTTTGTCCCCAGTAGCTTTTTGTCCAGTGGTGGGATCCCCCGAGATTCCATCCAAATTATTATGTCTATTGGTATTGGCGTTATTTAGGTAGCCTTATTGTTGTGGTATTATGAGTGTAGCTTCCCTGTCATTTCTAGAGTTGTTGGTCAGGGTGACCCAGGTGACACTCAAAACAATATAGGTTATGGCTGTTGCCCTTGGTTGGGTCTCAGAGGTTGGAGGTAAGTCCCTACTGCTGAAGACACCACACATTTCAGACTCAGGACTCAGAAAATTTGAGTTAGATTTGATCGTAGTCTTCAACACGGCAAATGTTGCTTTATGCAAGTTTATAGCTCACTAAAGTTTTTTAATGGAGTAACCACTCGACATGTGTTTGTGAAGGGGTGCATGTGCCATCTTTGCTAGATGTAGGGGGATGAATGCGGGATGATTTGTCAGAAAGAAGGAAGCTGTGATCTGTTGTGGTTTGAACCTTAACTGTTCTCAGGGGTCCCGTGTGTTAAAGCAGGTATGTCTAATAGTTTAATACCACGTTATGTATATCATGGCATCACCACATACATGTTAGCATAGCATCATCTACTGCATTCACACTCAAGAATCATGCAACTGAGTTGTAAAACAAAACAAAACAGACACACACATACATCATAATGTCATAATGTTTTAAATAAGTTTAAGGTTTTATATCCTACTGCAATGTTACTACTGGCAGGTGGTGGATCCTTAAGAGGTATGGCCTAGTCAGGAGTAGTGTTATGTACCTGCAATACCAGCTCCTGAGAGGAAGAGTCGGGAGGATCTACAGTTTGACATCTGCCCAAACTACACAGAAAACTGAAGGCCAGCCTATGTTATATACTGAGACCTTGCCTCACAAAAAGGATGTAGCTCAGTAATGGAGTGATTGCCTAGTATGTGTGAAGTCCTGTGCTTGATTCCCAGAATCAAGAAAATAAATAAACAAATAAATGAAAGAGACTAGGCCTACTGGGTTGGAGCTATGTTATGGGTGAGGGATGGACTAGGCCTAGTGGATTAGAGCTAGGTTATTGGGTGAAGGGTGCCTTTAAGGGGCTCTGGACCTTTCTTCCTCTTTGTTTCTGGGCAGTTATGAGGAAGGAGTTTTGCTCAGGGGTACTCCCCGCACCAGAAGCTATGGACTTGAGTCTTGGAAACCATGAACCCAAATAAGCACTTCCTCATTATAGATTGTACTCATTGGTGTCTGGTAGACTGGTGGACACAGGGCCTTCTAGAAGGAAAACAACTTTCATGTCCCAGTAGAGAGCCGCACTGCATCTAAACTAGAACTTCACCTATCCATGCTTCTTTTATACAAAATACCTATTGAAACAACAATGCTAGCATTGGTTTAGCTACTGAAAGGATCCCTAAATATAATTTGCTTTCTAAATAATTTAATTGGATTGAAAATCTGGATGCTTCATGGAAACAATATGTGAGAGCTCCAAAGGGGATCCTTTTAAAATTCACCTGCTCTGTTGACTTTAGGATGTCTGTGACCGTAAGTGGACACCAGTGAAGTGACTAAGCTACAATTTCAGGGTCATCCTTGAGTCAGAGTTTCCCTGGTGTGTCTGTCTGGCCCATCATGTTGTGTTCTTCCAGAGAGAAGAGCAGAGCCACCTATTACAGAGAGGTGTGGTAGAGACACTATCATTCTGAGCATAGTTTCCAAGCTTTATTGCTGGCTTTCAGTATGGTTATGTAATCCCCATGCAAACGCCATCTGCTGTGTTTGGCACTTGCAATAAAATATTTAAGATATTTTATTCTTCTTGCTTGAGAAACAGGTTTTGAAAAATCAGCTCTCCCCTTTCCGGAGAGTACAGCTCTGTGGAGAGTGTGTATGAGTTCCTCCCCACATGACTACAGTTCCTATTTTTAGCCGTGGCTTGGGCTATAAACTTGAAAGTTTTCGAGCGCTGTTTGCCATTTTGGAGCATTGATTTTAAAACCAACTTAAAAGTTTGCCTGCTTGTTTGCTTTCTCTTCAGTGTGAATTTTTACTGTTCTTTTCCGAGACAGTTTGCACTTCAAGAATGATGCAATGAAGGCTACTTTGTCAGTCTGAATGATCAGAAAAAGAAAAGGCAGGGAGGAGAAACACCTGTCGTTGCCTGGGGAAAGAGAGGCTCCATTTATCTGTATGACTGTCTGTCTGTATGTCTGTCCACCTGTCTTGCCTACCTGCCTGCCTGTCTCCTTGACTGTCTGCCCGTCTGTTTGTCTGTCTGTCTGCATGCCTGTCTGTCTATCCTATTACTGATCCAATCAATCATATACTTGCTGCCTAGCCTTATCTCTCCTCTGCTTTTTCAATTTGTAAAATAAACTATTCCACATACAGAATAAACAGTTTTTATTAAAGGACTGGTAAGAAGGCGTGGTGGGTAAAGGCACTAGCTACCAAGCCTGATGACCTGAACTCAATCCCTGGGTCCCACGTGATAATCTCTCTTGCATGATGACTCCTGTGTATTATCCTGACATCTACATATGCATTGTGGTACACACACACACACACACACATGCACACACACAAAATGTAATTTAAAATTTTCTTATTATCAGTTGTGTGTGTGTGCTTGTATGTGCATACATACATCTCCAGGGTACACTCGTGGAGGTCAAAGGTCAACATTGTAGAGTTGCCTCTTTCCTTCCATCATGGGTATTAAATTCAGGTCATTAGGCTTGGGTCATTGGGTCATTGGGCCATCTCATTGACCCCAGTCTTTTACATTCTTCATTCTGGTCCTGAATTCTTCCAAAGGAAAGACAGGATAAGTGATAACAAATCTGGAATGCTTTGGAGAACTCACAGGTTCAGAAGTAGAGGAAGAAATGGAAAATGTAGCATTTTAGGAACTATAATTCAAGAAAGCTGCTTGGTCAGGTTGGGATCTCCATGTAGTGGATCCTTTAAGAAAGTTTTCTTCCATTTTCCCTCCTTCTAATCCCTAACAAGAGTTATACTTAAAATTTTAAAATAACTTTTGAAAGATGAAGTTGTCTACAGTGCTAATTCTAACTGGTCTAAATAATAAAAACCCAGAGTTGGATATCGGGGTAAATGCTGAATGATCAGTAAAAGAGCCAGCCACTAGTTCTTACCTTTACAAAATCCTCAGACAGAAAAGGGCTGAGCTCCTGTCTTGACGAATCTTCAGACTGAATGGGCAAGATTCTGTCTCTAAGAATCCTAAGACTGAATGGGTGAGATCCTGTCTCCAGCTCCCCAGTGCTGTGATTAAAGGCCTGTGCCTCCCAAGTTTTGGGATCAAAGGCATGAGAACCCAAGTGCTGGGATCAAAGGTGTGTGCCACCACTGCCCAGCCTCTATGGTTAACAAGTGGCTAGCTCCACCCTCTGATCTTCAGGCAAGCTTTATTTGTTAGAACACAAACAAAATATCAGCACAGTTGCCAGTGTGACATGGTCCTCTAGTTTGACTTTCACCAAATTCTACATTTGACCAAGGAACTTTGAAAAATATTTTTCAAGGTTTTTATAGTGAAAAATTAATGTACAGAAAAGTTTAAAGAATTATGTATTAGAGAGCCATGCATTTAGGTATGAGTTTTCTGTCGTTGCTATAATTGTCACACATTTGGGGATTAGAAGACTACAAGCATATTATATTGTGGTTGGGAATCAAAATGAGTCATCGTATCAGAGTAAGATGAAACTATGATCGTGCTGTAAATCTGAAGTCCCGAGGAGGTTGATGGCTGCCTTTTCCCACATCTATGAGTTATTCACATACTTAGTTCCCAGCTGTGCCAGGTGGTCTCTGCTTCATTGGTTATGCTGTCTCTTCTACCTCTGTCCTTCTTGGTTCTGTCTTTAAGGACCTGTGATTTATTGGACAAACCCTGATAATCTCCAGGATAATGGTCCTATTTCAAGGTTCTTATTTACATTTGCATTTTTTTTATCATACAAGGTAATGTATTTACTATGTTTCGGGGAATTATGTGACATCTTTCAGGGCAAATTACCACCTGTATTTTAAATTTTCCATTTTGTTTTATCATATATCTATATATCTATTCATGCCCATATCCACCCATCCATCTCTCTTTTTTTTAGGTGCATTTCAAAATAAGTCAAACACAATAGTGTATATTAGTATAGTCCCCCTACATCTAATTAAGATTTTGGGTTCTATTTGTTTTTATTTTGATATTTATATACACTTTAAATCAGCATGGAATGTGCTAGAAACAAATATGACACTTGAATAGAGTGTGTTTTTGCAATTCTCTTTCCTCCAAGCTCCCTTATCTTTGTTCCCCCACCCACCCCATAGCCTCCTCTGACTCTTTCTCATGTTCTGTGTATCCTTTGCCCATTCTCCATCCTCCCTCATCACCGAATGTTACCCTCTCTTAGTCTCTGCTTCAAATCAAGTTGTTTCTTGAGATGAATTTGCATTGAGCGAAATGCCCAGATTAGAAGCCTGTCATCCAGTGTTTCGACAGACACACACCCCTCCGGAGCACAGACTCGGAGACACATGCCTGACTCCTCTACAAATCTGATGTTTCCCTTCTCCGATCCAAGTCTGATTTTTGTTGACTAGCGTTAATCTCTCTGAAAGCCTTCCTGATGAGTTTAGTGTGTTTGAGCTTCATCTATGTTGTGGTGTGTTTGAGCAGCTCTTCCCTTCCCATATTGAGTGCTATTGGGGGTCTCCAGCATACAGTTTTAATTCAGTTGCTTAGTCACTGTCTGTGCAGCCTGGGCCATTTCCAAGGTTTGACTCTTTTGAACAAATATGTTGCCAACATTTCTGCTCAATTCTTTGTGTGGTGCTTTTTGGATTTTGTTGTTGTTGTTGAATAGGAATGGATAACACTTTATACAGTTCTTAAAGGTATAAGCCAGGCAGTGGTGGTGCATGCCTTTAATCCCAGCACTGGGGAGGCAGAGGCACGCGGATCTCCGTGAGTTTGAGGCCAGCCTGGTCTACAAGAGCTTGTTCTGGGACAGGCTCCAAAGTTACAGAGAAACCCTATCTCGAAAAACCAAAAGCCAAAACAAACAAACAAAAAAGTATAGAGATTATACTATACAATGCTGAGCTTTTATACAGTGCATTTATATAATTAAACTGTGCTGTTTAGAGAAAGGTCCTTGAAGACTTTGCTCCACCCTTACTCTCTCCCCTTTGACTGTAGTTGCCATAGTTATTGAGCTTACGTGTTAGAAATGCCACAGAATAAGACACTATAATTTTTACACGAGTCACGCATCTTAAATAAAGAAGGAAATATGTTCTTAACCCAGATATTCACCGTTTAGATTTAGTTTCTTCCTGTGGATTTAAGTGTCAATATATTGTTATTTCTTTTCAGTCTAAATCACATCCTTTGACATTTCCTCCCCTTTTCATTTATTTATTATTTTATCTATTTATTTATCAGGGCTGGGGAATTCTTTTAATGTTTCTAGTTAAATAGATCCTCTCTGTTCTCACCTGTATAAAAAGGCGTTTATTTTCTCCTCATTCTTGCAGGATTTTGTTGTTGTTGTTGCTATACTGAGTCTTAACCAGTCAAATAAATAAAATTGGGGATGGTTCTGAAGAGATGATCTGGTGATTTAAGGTGCTTGCTGCTTTTGCAAAGGACTAGGGTTTAGTTCCCAGCACCCACATGGTGGCTCACAACTTTCTGTAGCTCCATTTCCAGAGGATCTGATGGGACACCCTCTTTAGGATACTGCACACACATGATGTACTTGCATACATGAAAACAAAACACATACACATAAAAAATAAAAGTAAATATAAATCTTTAAAATGGTTGTAAGTCAGAATTTACTTTCTGTGTCTTTAAATATGCCGTATCAGTATTTTGGGCATCGTATTTTTCTGGTCAGATGTCAGTGGTCACTCAGATTATCTCCCCTGGTATGTATTATGTTCTTTTCCTCTGGCTATAGTCACTTTTTTTTTAATCTTTGGTTTTAGCAGTTTGGTCATTATGTGTCTACTCACATATTTATATTTATTTTTTTGGATTAATCAAATCTGCAAATTTAATGCCTTTATCCAAACTTAGGAACATTTAAAATAGAGCTCTACATACTTTTCCAGCTCGTTTTCTCTCTCCTTCCCAATGGCATGTAGCTTGAACACCGCCTCTAGATTCTAGCCCTGCCCATCTTCCTTCTCCGCTTTGGTCCTAGCACCACATACCATATTTTAGACATTGTCTGAGGACCCAGAACTAAGGAACATTTGCACCTGTGTTTCTATCCAAAGATGTTAAGGATTAAACTAACATTTAGTGCTGCCAACAGAAGGAACCGCCGGCAAGGAACCATTGGTCTACCATTTAGAAGCTGCCTCCTGCATGAAAACTGCCTTGATGTTAGCATGAAACCTTTCTGACTTCTAACCAATGGACTTTTTCTGTGTTCTGTCCTTTTCTTCTCCCAGTAGCTCCAGAGAGGGTGTGGCTGAAATCTATTACATCCTGGCTATTAACCAGAAGAATGGGCTACTTCTTTAAGGTCTGTTTTTAAAGGACCATTCCATTCTAAAGGTCTAGGCCTCTCTTTTTCTGTTTGTGACACAGCCAGTAGGACTGCTTTCTGCTCGGTCAGTCTTTTCTTGGTCACTAACCATGGCCTATGAGCAATCGGTTGAGTTTGAGATACATGATGTTATTTTAGTTAATAAATTACTCCAGCAGGGAGAAGAACTATCTGACATAAGGACAGAAAATTCATCATAGCTAGGCCTTCTATGCAGGGTGGAGAGTTGAGAGATTATTAAGTTCAGATATTCTTCTAGTAAGGAGTGATTATAAACTTCACAATTGAAAACTGGGAGGAAGAAAAATAAGCATTTTATCATCATCTTCATCACTGCCACCACCATCATCATCATCTAAACGCCATCCACACCACCCACCCATCACCAACTCATCTTTTCTGAAATAGACTTCCTCAGCTTAGTACTTCTCCCAGAACACTTCTTCAGTCTTCTCATTTAAAAGTTTTAAACAAGCACAACAAACAACCAACAGTGATCTTATGGGTACAGGAACTTTGCCTGCCTATACATCTGTGCACAGCGTGCGTGCCCCAAGCCTGCAGACACCAGAAGACAATGCCAGAACCTCAAACTGGAGTTAATAGATGGTTGTGAGCCTCCATGTGGGTGCTGGGAACTTAACCGGGGTCCTCTGAAAGAGCAGTAAGTGCTCTTGATTTTTAAGCCAACTTCTCCCGTCTTCTCCTGATTCATCTCCACTTCAGGGTGGGTACGCCCCAGAAAGAGATTTGGTAACCAACGAGCAAGCCACTTCTGCCAAACCCCTACCTCACAAAATAGCCACATTAATAGTTTAGGGTTAGCACTGAGACGTAATTTGTTTTATATAAGGTTCTTTGGTGCTCCCTAAAATACCAAATTCCCCTGGTGCCTTTAAAATGAGAATCACATTACAAAAATCCCATTTAACAGGACACTTTGGAAACATACAAGGTATGATTGTAAAAGATTATGGCTGATTTGAAGAAAAAGTCCAGAACTTGTAAATTCAAAGGGGTGGTATGTTCCCTTTAACAAAATGAGTGCGTGGGGCTTCACACTTACCTCACCCAAGGTGAGGATGACAGTGTGTCTGTCCCAAGCGTGTTGCTGGAGGCTTGGACAAGATGTGTAGGAAGAGATCATGGGTGCGGTGACTGTTGGCAGAACAGTAGCTTTTGTCTTCAATTCCAAGGAGGCTGGAGTCACTCAAATCATAGAGAATCAACCTCAACCCTGATCTCCATGTCTCAATGATTCATCTTTGGTCTGTGGGGTAAATGTTGAACCACGCACAAGAAAGTGACTGAAGGAAAGATTTGTGTGTGTGTGTGTGTATTGAGTGTGCGTGTGCATGTGTAAAGTGAACATGTTGTAGTTTGTATATAGTTTGTCCACACCCAAGTTCATGTTGAGCCTTACTTCTCAATTTCTCAATGGGGCTGACAGTGTTGAAAGGTAGGATTTAATCGTAGCTATTTGGATTACATGATCTAAGCCAGTGATTCTCAATATGTGGGTTGCGACCTCTTTGGGGGTTGCGTATAAGATGTTTACATTATAATTAACAACAGTAGCAAAACTGCAATTATGAAGTAGCAATGAAATAATTTTATGGTTGGGGGTCACCACAACATGAGGAACTGTGTTAAAGGGTCACAGCATTAGGAAGGTTGAGAACCACTGAACGTCACTGCCTCTCTCCAGTGAGTTCTTCATTTACCCAGAGTTAGATTAGGTACCCAAAGGCAGATTGCTGTAAGAAAGTCAAGGCCATCTTTCATGTTCTTTCTCTTTTGCTTTGTTCTGCTTGCCCTTCTGACTTCTGTGAATAGAAGTCACACAGCGCCAATACCATCATTAGGGACATACTTTTGGATTTCCTAGTCTCTAGAACTGTGAGGCCAAACAAGCTTCTTTCCTTTATAAATTACCTAGTCTCATGTTTTCTGATACACACACACATACACACACACACACATACACACACACACACTATCTAGCACAGTGTATTCAGAGTGTGGGGAAGGAAGAAGTTCTATGTGTCTGTGGCAACAGTGGGCACTGATCCCCAATCTTTGTTGTGTATTCAGGTATCCAGTGAACTTTAGATAATTTTTATCTGCAGCTACACCTCGTGACAGTCACTTCAGAACATGTAGAGGAGTCACCAGAGGTTTCTAGAGCCTCAGTGATACCATCTTGCAGATAACCCTGAGAAATGAAACTTGGGTCTGTCTGCCATCCCCGGTTCTGCATATGTGCCAGATCAATGGAACCTTCTTGAACTTCCGTGTCTGGATCTTGCCCTTCAGAGATTCTGCTGAGATTATCTTGGGTGGAATCTGAGTGTGGTGCCCCCTTCTGTTGCTTATACTCTCTAGCTGTCTGTGAATGAGCTGATCTTCGGAACCCAGCTGGTGAACTGGGTGAGAGGACAGCCATGTAAAACGTGAGAGCGTTTGCTTACGGGAGAAGGCACCGTAGACTCCTGTGGGAACACGGGCCTGGTGCCACAAACTCTGCTGTTTTTCAAATGACACAGGGAGTTTAGGTGTTTATGTGGAAACTTCTAAAATTTTCATCTTAATAACACATGTGTAACATGGATTCATCATTTTGACCATTTCGAAGTGTGTCAGTGTTACTGTGTCTTTACCATCTGTCTCTAGTTTTTTTCATCTTTCTCAACTGAAATTCTGCATTCATTAAACATTAATTTTTCATTCTTGCTCCCCCCTGGCTCAGAGCTTCCACTGTCTGCTGCCTCTGCATTTGAACCCTCGGGGTATCTAAGGGAAGTGCAATCTCACAATATTCCCATCTTAACACTGGCTTCTTTCACTCTCTCTTTTAAAGCTCATCCACACTGTGGAAAGCATGATACTTCTCATCCACTGTGTCCACAGACCATATTTTGTTTTTGAATGTATCTGTAAATTCCTTTTGTTGAATGATTCATAAACCCGGGTTACTTTTCTTGATGCCCAAGTTTCCTGCCTGCAACCTGAGGAGACTAGATCGAGCCATCCTTGATTCTATTCATGCAAACAGTTCATGGGATTGGAGTACATATGATTCTGATTTGTACTCCAATGATTGTGGTTCTTTAAATTTTTTTCAGTAGGTTTTACAAATTTTGTACAATGTATTTGGTCAAATTCGTCTCTCCCCCAGCTCTTCCAATATCTGCTGCCCCTTCCCTACCCACCCAACTTTGTGTCTTCCTTTTATTGTATTCTTTAATGATTTATTTATTTTTATTTTTGTACATTGGTGTTTTGCCTGCATATATGTATGTGTAATGGTGATGGAATCCCTGAATTAGAGTTACACACAGACCATCTAACAAGTCTAATTCTCACTGTGGTTCTTATTTTGTGTGTGTGTGTGCATGTGTACATGTGTCCCTGTATGTCCATATTTGTGTGTGCATGTGCGTATGCATATGTGTGTATGTGTTTGAACATGCATGTGTTCATGTGTGTGTATGTGGCACATGTGCTCATGTATGTGCATGTATGCATGTTCATGTGTGTTTGTGTATGTGCACGTGTGTGCTTATGCATATGCATGTGCACGTGTGTGTGTGTGTAGCTTGAACCTCAAGACTAGTATTTGACATTCTGGCACTCAAACCACTGAAACCTCCATGATCCCCACTGTCTAGATAAGATACGGGAAAGGAATCAGACTAGACATATTGTTTGGGTCCAATCTGACACAGTGGAATCTCAATCAGCCGAGATCAAACCTGTTTGCACTAGCCACAGAGCGGTCGGTATGCCTTTTTAAGGAAAGAATAATCTATTTTCCAGTCCCAACAAATTTCAACCACATTTGAACAGAACAGATCACATTTCTGAACTGTAGGTAAAAGGCTGCTGTGGTGTAATATGATTCTCCGCGTGTTTGTGACAGTCTCCGGGCAGGAGCTTGCTGTCGTTGGCTGTTTAAGGGAGACATAGGTCTAGCCTTTCAAACTTTGTTTGCTTGTTCTTAGGAGCCCTTTAAATGTCTGAGCCCACAGGACCGAGGCACATGCAGACAGCTACTCCTGCTATTCCGCAGCCTTCTAGTTGTCTAGAAGTTTGTGTCTCTGTATTATTCTTATACCTAGTGGAATTCATTTTGAACTTTTCTATTTAATTACTACTTAAATCAATATGTGGCCTCTTTAAATGCCTGATTTCCTTTCTTTTTCTTATTTTAACTAGATTCTGATTTTTTTTTAATAAAATTGTTTTCAAAAGGAAATCTTCAATCACACACACACAAAATACAGCAGCCATTTTCTAGTCATACCAAGATTTTACGATTCATGGTGACAAACATGTATGGTTTCTGGTGCTTAGGAGCTGGTGATTCTGGATTGGGGATGGAGGGGCGAGATGTAGGTCCAGGCAGGTAGGTCTACATCCATGTCCCAGCTCTTCCATTCACTTGTCATTTACTTGGGCCAATGGAGACTTGGTTCAGTATTTAGAAACTGGGCACACAACTAAGACTAAACAAGCAATATATGTATAAATGCTAGGGGAGCGACAGGACACAAGATGAATATCCAACAAATGGAAGCTAGTTGTGATCATCTTTATACATTTCCAGACACTGAGAAGAACACATGGTGCTGGGAGCAGGCAGACAGGTTGATTCTGTTATAGCGGTAGTCTTGGGAGAGTGATCAGCTTATGGGGTATCACATTCTGCATCACTAATCTAATAAGCATGTATTCATTGCCTCTTAGTAGCCAAGACCAGTGGTAGGAGCTGAGATTTGGAGTGGGACTCACCCAGCTCCTGGCTGCTTATCAGTCAGCTGAAGAAGACAAATGTCCCACAGCCTTAGATGGGAGTTAGAAGGGCTTGATGAATCTTCAGTGGACAGCATGGGGGACCCACAGTGCCAAAGGCGCATTAGCATTTGCCCTAACTCACACAATTTGAAGTAGAGGCAGTTGGGGGTCTTCCATGAACTCTGGGGTGTTGGAGGGGCACTTCTTTCTTGGCCCTGTCTGTGCTAGAAGGTCTTAGGGACTCTTGGAACGTGGCAGAGAATTCCTCCTGAGCATTGGGAGCAGAAAATAAGGTTCTACATCACTGCCACATGTAAATTTTCTGTTGAAAAACACAGACAGCTTCGGATGTTTTGCTATTTGTTTTGCAGCAACCTCACTGCCCAACTGACCAGCAGGGCTTCTGGGTTTCCTTTCAACTCCTGGCTCAAGCCTGGCTCAGAAAAAAATCCTTCTTTGTTAATAGCATCGTCGGTGTGAAACACCATGTTTGAGGAACAGTTTCCAAGGCAGAAATAGCTTTGAGGTGTCGGCTCCGTTGTCTTTTAATTTAGAGCAAAGGAAATTCTTATGGTTTCTCCTGTAGCCTGCGGGTGTGGGCATTCTCAGCAGCCTGCACACAAGAAAGAAGATCATGTTCTTAAAAGAGTCTTCTTTACCTCTGTACCATTCATGGGGATGTGTCAAAAACAAAATAAAACAAAACAAAAAACCGGGAATCTTCTTTAAAAAACAAAAGAACCAAAAACCAGCCAGTTGCCATTTGCTATTGTCTAGGGAAGTTGGCACAGATCTTCAGTGCCTAGAGAATGCACTCCTTGCCGCTTTGCATTGCAGATGAGTTTCTGTCCCAGGAAGGCCTAATGGAGCTCAGAGGTACCTTTAACATTTGTTTTCCTGGGTTAGAGTTATGTGAGTTCCTTAGTCCAGGGTGACTGCTTTCTAGGATGCCTTGGGATCAGAAGTGGTGATTCTGACTCCCTGGGTAATCCTGAACTGCCTGGAGAATCATGACCAACGTGCTTACCAAGCAGAAGCGAGGATTCTGGAGGAGAGTGGGGACCAGAATCTCTTCGGGAGGGAGGGAGGGAGGGAGGGAGAGAGGGATGGAGACACACAGACACACACACAGACACACACACACACACGCAGACACACAGAGAGAGAGAGAGAGAAAGAGAGAGAGACAGAGAGAGACAGAGAGAGAGGGAGAGATTGGGATTTAATTTGTCCATGGTGGTAGAAACACCAAGGACAGTGATGCTTCTGCTAATTAGCTCCCTCTATAAACACAGGATACTTCTGTTATTTTGTTGCTTCTATGGAGTTTCTGCTGCCCATTCTTTTCTACCCTTGGTCTTCAGCACTTTCCCCTTCTAAGCTCTAGAATCCTGTGCAGCTGTTTGTTTTATGAAAGGCTGATCTTGACTTTGGGAGGAGAGGTGTTGGGTTTTTAGGTCCCTGTAAGAACCTGGACTGAGCTGGACACTGAATCAAGTTGGTGAATCCCTTAGGGCTCCTGCTGCCTTTGTTCACACCTCTGAGACTACCTTTAGCATCCCTGCCCCCTTAGAATCCTAGCCACTGACTGGCTGTCATAGTCGCCTATTAACCTTAGACAAATGCTGAGGGGTTCCAAGCCTGGAGGCTGCTGCGCTCCAGCGCCACTACTTCCTCCCCGCCCCACGGCTGCTTCCCTCCCACGCCTTCTGGTACAATCATTAGTGGCTTGTCCAGTTCCCCACAAGGCGCCTTGACTGTTTCTCAAAGCATCTCCCACCCCGTTTGCCCCGCTTTATGTTTTGTGGCCCTCCCAACTAGACTCCACGCATCTTGAGCAAAGGGTCTGTGTGTCGGGCGTCCTCCCCTCCGCCAGAACTCTAAATGAGCACCTAGTAGGCATTCAGTAAGTGCTGGCAGCCCTGCTTGCACATATGGTTCACATTTTCTAGGAATGCCTGTTTGCTCTGATTATCTGCCAGCCAAGTATACTCCCGGGTAGAAAACGGTAAACGGACTAAAAGATGGAGTTCAAGGAGTAGTCAAATCACATGCTCATAATTATGAGTGGGAATGGAATAAGCATAAACTTTCTTGTATAACTAATCAATATCTTAATATATCTCCATTAGTGAGGGTGTGTCTTATGTTATTGATGTTAAATATCTACCTATTGTATCAGGAAGGTTTCAGAGTAATTGTTATTGATGGCAAAAACCTTGTCAGCTGCAAAATGTAGATTTTCTTTATATAAAAAAACCCAGATGACGATTGGCTGGGATTTATTTTTCCTGTATTGCTATAAGCCAGATTCTCCATTAAGCTATAAAATATTATGATACACTTGAAGCAATGTAACGTGATCCAAACACAGTTATAACTCATCCCGTTATTAGTCACATGAGCCAAGACATTAGCATAGCAGTTAACTAGTTCTTGGTTGAGCTCCCTGCTCAGGAATATTTTACCAATGCACAATGATTGCACTGGATCCCAATTCCAGTTTAATTATCCGATGACTGTAATCACATGCTTAATGATATCTGGCTGGCCGAAGGTGACTGACATGGGATTTTCAGGCTGAATTTCTAAATAAAAAAAACAACTCTGGGCTGACGGGATGGCTCAGAGGTTAAGAGCACTGGCTGCTCTTCCAGAGGTCCTGAGTTCAAGTCCCAGCAACCACATGGTGGCTCACAACCCTCTGTAATGAGATCTGGCACCCTCTTCTGGCAGACAGGCACACATGTATACAGACAGAACATTGTATACATAATAAATTTAAAAAAATGCTGCTAAACAAAAGCCCTGTGCGGAAAGCAGTGCAACAACCACACCATCGTTGAGTTTCAGTTTGTCAGATGTGGTTTTGGTTCACTTAACCATTCTCTACCTTTGGCAGTACCTGTACTGTTGCTGACGGGTCTGGAGGACGGCTGTAAAAGTCAGGGCTTCCTGTTCGTCCCTGCCACGTCCTGGTGGCATGAAATCACACCCTAGACAATGTTTATACCCACCTCTTGCTCAGAGATCCAGTTCAAAGCTCTCTTGTTTATGTGGTTTTGCTTGTTTGTTTTTATTTGTTTGTTTGTTTCTTTTTTTTTCTGCCTGTACCTTCCCCTGGTAGAAGCCGCCGTGGTAGATTGCATGAATGGCCTCAATTCTTCACTCTCCCCATGGCCACATTCTTTACAATGTGATTTTGCAGTTCCCATCATAACAGAGGAGCAATTTCTGCCTGTGCCTTGACTGGCTTTGGTTGTGTGACTTCACTGGGGTGTTGGAGCTCACACGATGTGCTGGCTCATTTATTTAGCCTGACACAAGCTGGAATCATTTGGGAAGGGGAAATTTCAAGTGAGAAAATGATGCCATAGGGTTGGCCTGTGAGCAAGCCTCTGCTATATTTTTTAATCAGTAACTGCGTGCAAGGGCCCAGCCTATCATGGGTTGTGCCAATTCTGGCAGGTGGTCCTGGGGTGTATAAGAAGGCAAGGTGAAACAAGCCAGTAACCATCATTTCTCCATGGTTTCCTCTCCAGTTCCTGCCTTGAGTTCCTGTCCTGATGTCCTTCAATTATGAACTGCGATGTGGAAGTATGAATGAAAAAAGCCCCTTCCTCCCCAGGTAGCCTTTTGTCAGGGTGTTTTACTACAGCAGTAGAAAGCTAACTGAGATACACAACCCGTCCCTCCTTTCTCTGATAGCCCACATTTTGTGCTGAAGTTGGGCTAGGTTGTTCATGTTCCTGGCAGCCCTCACATGCTTTTTGCCAGACATTCCCTGAGTCTGTAAGATTCAGCTAGAAACCCACTTCCAGAGCCCTCAGGGCTTCACCGCTTTCTAGCAAACAGTGATTCATTCTCTGGTCAACACTCAGTAAGAAGCTCTGTGCCCATAGCTCCCTCCCACCCCTGACACAGCCCTAATCCACGCAGTACCTGTGGCCTTGTCTTGTGGCTGCCTTCCTTTCCTATGAGTACCTGGAGGAAAGGGACATAGTCTTTGGATTCTCAATGCTCTGTTGTGTTAGAGTCAAGCCAACCAGTTCATTCCCCCTTCTCTGTTTTCACCTGGTGTTTTCCTAAACAGAATTATAGAATGCCCCTGAGAAAATCCCAGAGGAAGTTTGTCTTGGTTTCTGGCTTCAGAGGTTTCAGTCCAGGGCTGTTTGAATGATTGCTTTGGGCCTGAGAGAATCAGGTGGCATCTTGGTTATAGGAGCACATGGTGGTGGAAGCTGCCAGCAGGCAGGAAGCTTAGAGAACAGACTATGAGTCTGCACAGGGACTTCTTCCTCCTTTTCCTCCATCCAATTTTCTTTATGCCGGACGCTTTACCAGCTTGGTCCTGTATAGGTTTCATGCAAGCAGCTGCAGCCACTGTAAGTTCATGATTGCAATGATCCCATTGTACCCAGAAGACACCGTTTCACAGCTGCCCTGGAAACCTGGCTGTCACTGGCTCTCACACTCTTTCTATGCCTACTTCCCTAATATGCCCTGCAGCATGTGGGAAGGAGGTGTGATGTAGGTCTCAAGGAGATCTGAGCGCTCCCCAGTTAACTCGTCTTCTGCATTCGGGCTGGCTGTGGATCTCTGTATTAACTGGTTTGGAAGCTTTTCCTGTGAAATTAAATATACATACATATGTATGACCCAATATTGCCTCTCACTTTCTAGTCTGGAGACTTATTCATGGGTTGGACATGAACAGAAGCAGTAGCTTTGTTTATAATAGTGAAGAGCTGAAATTACTTAGCTGCCAACACGTGGATTGATAAACAACCTTGCTTTATTTAAATAATAGAACATCATTTAACAACAACGGCAAGCAGCTGCTGATGCTTGCAATGACCTGGGTCTACTCCACAGACATTTGAGAGATAGAAGGTAGACAAAAAGAATATATACCACTCATTTATTTTAAATCCTGTATCAGGCAAATTTCTCTAGCAACAGAGAATAGATCAGTCATTACCAGATACAGGGCACGGAAAACTCATTAAAAAGGTCTGGAGAGAATTTTCTAACCCAATAGCAATGCTCTTAAGGAAGAGGTCAGTGAGTGTTTTCTGTCTCCTGATGGAAGAAGGGTCAAGATCTGCAAGTTGTTCAGGCCACAAGACAGGATGTCTGAACATCCAGAGTTCTGGAGGATTCCTAGAGAGCTGCTGCTCTCTGGTTTATCTAGGAATCTTAGACAAATAGGTTGGAATGCCAAGGAAGGAGTGCCTCAGTAACAGGGTAGATGGGTTTGCCAGTGAGAATGAGGGCAAGCAGGCAAAAGCTTTCTTCTTCCATGTCCTTTTATGTGGGCAGACACCAGAAGGTATGGGCCAGATTATAGGGTGTGTCTTCCCACCTCAAATGATCCAGTCAAGAAAATCCTTCTGTCTCAGATAGGGTTTCTATTTCTGTGACTAAAATACCATGATCAAAAGCAACATGGGAAGGAAAGGGTTTATTTCAGCTTATAGCTCCATATCACAGTTCATCATCAAAGGAATTCAGGGCAGGAAGGCAAGGCAGGAAACTGGAGTCAGGGACTGGAGCAGAGGCTTTGCAGAAATGCTGCTTACGGCTTGCTTAGCCTGCTTCCAGCTTCATTGGGGCTACCTGCCTAGGAGCGCACCACCTACAAAGGGCTGGGCCATCTCATACCAATCACCAATCAAGAGATTTGTACCACAGTCCTGCCCACCAGTCAGCTTGGTGTGGGTATTTCCTCAGTTGAGATTTTTTCTTCTCAAATGACTCTAGCGGATGTCAAGTTGACATAAAAGTAGCTAGCTAGCACACCCTTCCGGGCTTGCCCAGCTGCTTGGTTGTTAGCTGATTTTAGGTGCAGTCAAGTTGACCCCGAGGTGAATCATCACACCTTACTTCCAGGTTGCTCTGCTTCCTGATTGTTGTTGACAATGTAAGTTCTCAGCGTCATCACCGGGCCGCCACTTGTTGCCAGGCCTCTACCCTGTTGTCATTTCACTCAATACTCTGGACTGTAAACCAAGGTAAACCCCTCTCTTCCTCAAGTTGCCTTCAGTCAGGGTGTTTTATTGTGGTAACAGGAAAGTAACTGGTTCAGGGCTAGATAGTAAAGCTTTAAGGCTTGTCCCATCAGAAGAACTAGGTGGCAGCTGTGTAACCCTGCCATCCGTCAGTGCTCAAAAGCAACCACAGACAATATGCAAAAGAAGGAGCGTGGCTGCAACTCAACAACATTTTATTCACGGACATTGAAATTTGAATTTTACATGTAGTTCACATGCATCGAAGTGCTATTTACATTTTTTCCAGCCACATAAAAATGTGAAAGCCATTCTTTGCTTGCTGGTCATATAGAAATAGACACGGAGCCGACTATTGTTTGCCAGCTCCTGTCCTACATCTCAGCTGGAGTGGCAGTTACCTGGGCATGTCCAATCTGCGAAACCTGTCTGATGAAACTCTAAGTCTTTGTGTTTATTTTATACTTAATTTAAAGTATAATGTAAATGGTATTTAAGGAAAGATTCACAGTTTCCATAAGATAAGAATATGTATCTGTCAATCATTTGAGACCCAGCTTTTGAGGATAGAAATGGCATCTCTGGGTTTAAATAAGGCGAGAGTTAGGGGGATGCTTAGCACGTGGCTGCTGGCTGGATAGGTTGGCCCTTGCCTACAGAGAGGCTTAGCTGGCCTCCAAAGTGGTATAAACATGCATTTACATGTGATCTGCCCTTGTTGATTAACTCTTTGCAGTTCCATAGACCCCATTCTTGTGTAGCATCTTTTTATCCTTTGAAGATGCTCTCTCACAGATGCTACATCTGTTATTCCTATGAGCAGTATAGCTTGGACTTCTTACTCATTTCAACAGTTTTCATTGGTAATTAATTTTAATTAATTGTTCTGTGATTTGAATGTATCTCCCCAAATTCAGGTATTGGAAACAGTCCCCCAGTTCACATATTAATAGTGTTTTGAGGTGGGGCTTTTCTAATTTGATGAGTCAGTAGAGAATGGAGCCCCTATGATAGTACTAATATATTTAAAAGAAGAGGAAGAGTCACCAGGGCCAGCATGCTTGCTCTGTCTTGCCGTGCGATAGATTCCAGCAAATTACGATGCAACAAAACCTCCAGCATGATTTTGAACTTTTATTCCTTATAAATTACCTGGTGACATGTATGTTGTTATAGCAAAAGATAAAAAAGAAGTCATCCTTAACTTTTTTTGTAGAACAAAATTTTAGAGTAGGGACCTAGGGAACCCATTCAGTACTGTCCCCAGAGCTTGGCAGAGAGCCCTGCACATGGCAGGAGCTGAGTGAACACTGCTGGACACATGTGGATAAATAAATGTCCTTCAGAGAATCCTCATGATGTTCTTGTGTGTGTATGTGTGTGCTTGTGTGTGTGTGTGGGTGTTTGTGTGTGTATGGGTGTGTGTGTATGTATGGGTGCTTGTGTGTGTTCTCTGTGTGTGTTCTCTCTGTGTGCATGGTGTATGCATGTGTACCCAGCCAGTCTGTTTGTGGAAGCTGAAGGTCAGCACTAGGTGTCTTCCTCTTTGGCTCTCTCAGGAGTTGGCTTGACTCACTGGCCGGCAAGCTGCAGAGATCTTTCTGTCTTTTTGTCCTCCCAGCCCTGGGATTGCAGCTGCAGTACCATCTCATTTGGCTTTTACATGGGTGCCCAGGATCTGAACTCACATCTTCATGTTTGTACAGTAAGCACCAAATTGACTAAGCCGTCTCTCCAGACCCCAGGATGGTCCTTAGTAGTAAGGGAGTTTTTGATAAGAATTGAGAAGCAATGAGCTTGAAGGGAAGTGATAGACAGTTGTCTCTGGGATGTGGCATGTGGAACGTATAGACAAAGCCTATGATCTAGACCTGCGATCAAAACGGCCCACATTGTTGGGGCTGTAGCTCAGTGGTGGGCCATTTGGCTACAAAGTGGTTCACATGTAGTTGTTTAAATCTATATTAATTAAATTAACACCAAAGTCCTGAGTTGCACTAACTTCGTTAAACGGCTCAGAATCACATGTGGCTAGTGGCTCTTGTGCGAGGTAACATAGACACAGTTTTCTTCATGACAGAAAATTCCACAAGACAGCAAGGATCTAGATGCATGCCATTTGTTCAGACTAATTGCAGAAAACAGGAATATTATAAATTTAAATAATTACTACTAATAATGACACTAAATCTTTAGAGTCATTGATGTATAATAAGGATTGTCTAGTCATGGTCTCTGAGGAAGTCTTTTCCTAAAAAACACTTGATTTTGAAGTTTAGAGTCTCATGTAGTCCAGGCTGGTCTTGGACTTGATATGTAGCTGAGGAGGACCTTAATTTCTGATATTCTCACTCTACCTCTCTTGTTCTGGGATCAGAGGGGTGGAGATCAAACCCAAGACTTTGTGTACGGTGAATTGAATTATAGCCTAAGCCGCATCTATAAAGCTTCACTGGGACACGGTCACACTCATTTGGCTACATATTGTCTGGCTGCATTTGCAGTACAGTGGCAAACATGGGTGGCTAAACAAATATTATATGACTCCAAAGTCTGCAATATTTATTACCGTGTTTGGTTTTCTGTGGGGAAAAGAAGCTTGCTAGCCCCTACCATATATTACAAGGCTGTTTTATATTTATGGTGTTTATATTTAAGCACCGTTTGGCACAAACTACTTGTATACTAAAAAGCAAATGGAAGAAAATATAAATCTTCATTTTCAAGCTAGTGTTCGTTTCTGTGAACCTGCTGGAAAAAGTCATTTGGATTTCTCCACTCCCTCTGTGTACCTTTTGATACTCTAAAATACATAATGTGTAAAAAGAAAGATTTAAAAAATTAGGATTGAGCTGGGCGGTGGTGGTGCATGTCTTTAATCCCAGAATTCAGGAGGCAGAGGCAGGAGGATCTCTGTGAGTTTGAGGGCAGCCTAGTCTACAAAGTGAGTTCCAATACAGTAAGGACTACACAGAGAAACCCTGTCTCAAAAAACCAACCACCCAAACAAACAAACAAAAACACAACTGGGATCAAAGGGCTCAAACCATTGGAAATTTTCACTTCTTCTTAATATTCTGTTGATATTTTAAAATGTTTTTGTTGTGATATTTTAAAGATTTATTTTACAACTTTAAGTGATCCTATAGTAATGTATTTCATCAGCATCTTGTGACCCATACTAGGATTATTTATCATTGTTGTGTAATGAATTCTGCTTTCATTGTTTTCTCTTTCCTAAGTACATATTCTCTTGTACATTCTATCATGTGGCTGAAATAAGTCAGGCACAGAAAGGCAAACACTATTCTAAGATGCATGTACTTAAAAAAAAAAGTCAATTAAATGTTGACTAGCGAGAGGACCAGAAAGATGGCTCAGCAGTTAAGTGCTGTTGTTGCTCTCACAGAGAATCAGCATTTGGTTTCCAGCACTCACATTGTGTCTCACAAACTAGCTAAAACTCCAGTTCCAAGGGATCTGACACTCTCTTCTGGCTTCTGCACAGACCAGCTATCCGTGTGGTGTCCTACCATGTAATGTTCCAATAATAATCCGATAATAGTCCGCGGAGATGGGAAGAGAGCGCGAGACACAAACGAACCCACGTGTATAAGTTTATTAAAAGATGTGCACAGCACGGGCCCGTGAGGAAACGGTGAACAGAGTGACAGAAAGGAAGTGGGAATGGTGCCTTTAGCTTTTAAAGGTTTCCCAGCACATGCGCATGAGCGGAAAGATGTGTCTACGTCAGACGCTGATGACACAAATATGGTTAGTTAAAGTCTCATGTTCACCAGGCAGTGGCACACGTCTTCAATCCCACACTCAGGAGGCAGAGGCAGGTGGACCTCTGTGAGTTTGAGGCCAGCCTGGTCT
>LOJH01011856.1:0-10363 GCA_001685095.1 Ellobius talpinus
TTTTTTTTCTTCTTTTTAACTCAAGGTGCATCCTGATTCATTTCTTCAGAGTCCTTCAGACACAGCAAACCAGGGATCAGCATCAGCTCCTCCTTTGAGAATCCTGCGAGATTTGGGGGAAGAACAACCTTTACATCTAGGTCAGGGTATAGTCAGCCTGCTCTCGTGGGGTGGATGCAATGAGGGATTGAGACGTCAAAAAGGAAGCTGCGGACTCTGCTGAAAAATAATACATAAAACACACACAGAGACACACACTAGATACACACATGAGAGACATTCACACATACAGATGCACACTCAGACATACACACAGAGACATTCGCGCGCGCGTGTGCGCGCGCACACACACACACACACACACACTTTTTCCACCTTGTCCCAGGTGCTCCGTACCCTTGTCTCTCGGTGGCTTTGGCTTGGAGGGGGCAGCCTGGCTACCAGCCTCAGAGCTGAGTCTTGAGATTTTGAGACCTGGCTCTGAGAGTTTTGCCAGCCGTAAGGTGGAGCTGATCTAACCACCAGGATTCCCTCTCAGACTCATTCTTGGTTGCATTAATTTGGCAAGTGCTTCTCCCTGGGTGTACTTCCAGAAACACTTGATGCAGATTTTGATGACCTAAGTTAAGCAACACAGTTTGCTGGCGGGAGAGATGGCTCCATGGTTAACAGCATTGCCGCTCCTACAGAGGTCCTGGGTTTGGTCCTTAGAACCCAGGTGCTAGCTCACAACTCCTGTAACTCCAGGGGAACTGCACATCTGCTGAGAAGATGGCTCAGTGGTTAAGCGCACATCCAGCTGTGGCAGAGGAAATGCGTTTAATTCTCAGCATCTGGAACTGCTGGTAACTCCAGCTGCTGGCGATCTGACACCCTCTTCTGGACCCCACAGGCACTTTCATTAACATGCACACCCAGTACACATAATTTAAAACAAAGTAAATTTAAAAAATTCTAAGCAGAGTGAGAGGGGAAGTTGGTGGGCAGGACTAGGAAAGGGCACAAAGATCAAAGAAGTGCAAACTAACCATGGGAGACCCCTGCCCCTTGAGATCCTATCCTCAACTCACCTCAGATCCTAGACAGGAACAGAGAGCTGGAAGGCACATGGAGGCAGCAGCCAGGTATGAATGCTTCCTGCTATTGAACTAGGGAGCACAGACTCAAAGCTGGTGCTCTTACAAGGGAGAAGCCACCTTGGATGAGAGCAGAAGGAGGAAGACGTTTCTGTAAAGCCTCCATTCTTGTCTGTCTCTTGCCAGCCATCTGTGAGGCCTTCCTAGGCTCTTCCAGGCCAGGGCCACCCATTGTTTTGACTCCCACACTATTAAGAGTGGGATGAGGACAGAGGAGGGGCTCTGGGTCAGATTCCGGCTCTATTCTGAGGTCCTGGCACAAGGCTTTTACTGGGTGGGTGAAAATGGGTAGGGCACTAATGCATTTTTTATCTGGCAGCTCTTGGCACCACCATGGGTGCCAGGTCCTTGTGTGACAGCCCCTGGTCACTCTTTAGTCAACCTCTCGACAATGACAGTCGTTCCTACAGGGTGGAGGCCAGAAGACTTGAGTTGTGAACCTGCTGTTAGTTTAAGCAACTGGACTCCAGTCTTTCTGAACCTTGGTTCTGGTTTCATAGTATCTCACTAGGATGCTGGGTCAGGACCCTCCAATCTCTTCAGCTCTGCTGTTGTAGAAGTCTCTTAACTCAAAGGTTACAAGCCAGCCTTGCACAGCAATGGCTCACGGAGGCAGGAGGAATACCATTGGCTGAGCACGGTCACATGCCAAACACTTAACACACTGATGTCATGTTTTCCAAAACTCCTCCAAGAGGTGGGAGCAGCACTGTCCATTTAACACAGGAGACATCTAAGGTTTGGGAGGATTGGTTTCTGAGCTGGTGCAACAAGGCTCTCAAGTAGCCTGCAGTCAGCAGTGTCTGTCAGGAAGACACACATTGCTTTGCTCAACTCTCTTCCTCGTCATGGGTACCATTCCCAGGCTCTTCAGGAGAAGCAGCAGCAGCAACAGCCCCATCCTGAGTCATTGAAAGGACTAGCCCAACCAAATTGAAATTTGAGTCTCACTTTCACCTCACAGTTTCATCTCTCCAAGCATAACACACTCAGTGGGAGCTCAGGCTAGCCCATCTATCCTTTCACTCCTCCCTTCCTTCCTACCCACCTGTTCCCTGGGTCCCTAAGTTCTGGCTCATGGGTACTAATCAGGGAGTAAGGGAAGGGGGAGTCCTCTGCACATGGCTCATTCTGTTGTGGAATATTTAACTATGTAAAGAAGTGATACATTTGTTTATCCTATGGAATATTATTATTTTAACTCTTTAAAGACGTGTTACATTTGTTTATCCTGTGGACTATTTTAACTATGTAAAGGTGTGTTTCATTTGTTTGTGCTGCATTTGCTTAATTATGTAATGATGTATTGCATTTGTTTCACCTTGCCTGCCCAATGCACTTGATTGGTTTAATAAAAAGTTAAACAGCCAATAGGTAGGCAGGAAAGGGATAGGCGGGGCTGGCAGGCAGAGAGAATAAGTAGGAGGAGAAATATAGGCTGGATAGAGAAGAATGAGAAGAGAGAACAAGGGAGAAAGAGAGGGAGATGTCTTGGAGCCAGCCAGCCAGCCAGCCAGCCAGCCACCAATCAGCTAGATGGACTAGGACATACAGAAGGAAAGAAAGGTTAAAAAAAACCCAGCAAAACATAGATGAAGAGAAACATATTAAGTTATAAGAGCTATCAAGAAACAAGCATAAGATAAGGCTGAGCATTCATAACTAATATTAAGTCTTCGTGTCATGATTTGGGAGCTGGTTGGTGGTACAAAAGGCAGCCTGTTACAGCATTCTTTTGGATTATGAATTGTATATGCAGTGTCCCAAGGTCATCCCATCAAATGATGTATCTGAGATATTCTTTGAGGTCTTCTACTCTGCTTCTTCCCTACTTTGGGTTCCCACCGCTCCCTGTCTGCTGTTCCCTCTCTCACAGTCTCCAAAGGCTGAGTTCTTTGACAGTAATTCAAGCCCAGTAATCCTTGCCTGAATTCTTGGTCCACAGTGCAGTTGTTACTTGCCCTGCAGCTAGCCCAGCACTGGTCCCATCCCACAACCCCATCATCACATGCATGAACAATCATGTTTATTTCCATATAGTTTCAACTCCTGGAGGTACTGCATGTTCTCACACTTCTTGCTTGGTCTGCTCCAGCGACAGCAGTGATTGTTTCCATAAATCTGTGGAACTCACGGCATGTCCTTGCCCGCCCTCATATGTCTTTACATATCTGTCCTCTCCTGCCTGGCTCTCCAACTTCTGTGTTTCTCCCAATGTGACCTAAGGCTAATAAGGGATGGGGTATGACATTGCCTGCTTCTCTTTCTCTCATCTCTCTACCAATGGCCTCAGAAGGTACTACTCCTCTCTGAGGATGAGCTTGGCTATCTTCCAGAATTGGGCTTGCAGACCTACATAAAGCATCTCTCTAGGACTTGGGACCCCTGTTACCATTATCTTTATCTTGAGGCTCTAGTCAGTATTCAGATAGCAAGGAAAACCCTCTTCATAGCCTGTTAAAGTTTTATGAGGTGTTTCTGCTTGGTTGAGTTTTATTAAAATCTGCATGAATGAATCTGGGCATCTCACCTTCTGCCTGAAAGCTGCGGGCAGTCAGTGTCCACTCCCATCTCAGCCAGGTCTGATTGCATGGGAGATGACTGCTTCCTCCCTGGAGCCTCACTGGATGCGGCTAGCTGAAGCCTGGGGTGGGAATCAGGGAGGCAGACTGTTGCTCCCTGGAGCAGACAGGTCAGTAACCAGTTTTCCAGCTCCGTGCCACATGGACTGCCTGTTGGAGCTGTGATAGGAGATGGAGGGGATCACCTCAGCCTGCCTGGAAGGAAGCCCAAGGAACTGTGCAAGATGGGAAATGAGACAACTGCTGAGCACCGGGGTGGGAAAGAGGCCAGGCTGTCTCCTCGGTTTCCTAATTTTATTTTTGTTTTAGGAGCTCTTGCCTGGAATTACATTGTATTATTCCTAGCAAGTCTAGGGCTAGATGCTGACTTCTGCTTTCTTGGTTGGTTTCCTGTCTTCCTGGTTCTGACAGAGCTGTGAAACCTTTGGGATTTATAAAACAGAACTGGAGGAATCATACTCCTCTCGGTGTCGTAGATAGAGATGGGAGTAAGGACAGACCTGAGGGATCTTCCACCGCCTTCCAGGAGGAGTTGCAGCAGGCAAAGGATTGCACAGTTGCAGTGTGGAAGCAGGTTGCCAGTAGTGAGGAGAAGCACAACTTGGGGCTATCTCCATAACTAGGGGCTTACAGTATGATGTGGGCTATCTCCATAACTAGGGGCTTACAGTATGATGTGGGCTATCTCCATAACTAGGGGCTTACAGTATGATATGGGCTATCTCCATAACTAGGGGCTTACAGTATGATGTGGGCTATCTCCATAACTAGGGGCTTACAGTATGATGTGGGATATCTCCATAACTAGGGGCTTACAGTATGATGTGGGCTATCTCCATAACTAGGGGCTTACAGTATGATGTGGGCTATCTCCNTAACTAGGGGCTTACAGTATGATGTGGGCTATCTCCGTAACTAGGGGCTTACAGTATGATGTGGGCTATCTCCGTAACTAGGGGCTTACAGTATGATGTGGGCTATCTCCATTACTCGGGGCTTACAGTATGATGTGGGCTATCTCCTTAACTAAGGGCTTACAGTATGATGCAGGGATGTCTCCGTAACTAGGGGCTTACAGTATAACATGGGCTATCTCTGTAACTAGGGGTTTACAGTATGATGTGGGCTATCTCCGTAACCAGAGGCTTACCATATGATGTGGGCTATCTCCGTAACTAGGGGCTTACAGTATAACGTGGGCTATCTCTGTAACTAGGGGCTTACAGTATGATGCAGGGATGTCTCCGTAACTAGGGGCTTACAGTATAATGTGGGCTATCTCTTTAACTAGGGGTTTACAGTATGATCTGGGCTATCTCTGTAATTAGGGGCTTACCATATGATAGGGGATATCTCCGTAACTAGGGGCTTACAGTGTGATGTGCCTGTCACAGCATGGGAAGCCTGGATCTGTGGATGACTACAGTCAGGCCTCTCTGACAGGCAAGATCAGATCTCCCTTGCTAAAACCCAGATTTATCCTGTAGGATCTGCCAGTGCCCTGTCCTGCAGCCATTCCCTCAGCACTGTGGACTAGGCGGGGGAGGAGCTGAGAATGAATCTATCGGCTAGCCAGCATCAGCTAGAGCAAACCGTTGCCAAACATTGCTTGAGTGGGTTGATGAGGATTAAGTGAAGATAGCAGGCTATTTCCTGTAGATGTTTTCATTCAAATAATGAAGAATAGTTTGTAAAAAGTGAAGCTTCACAAATAGGCAGGAATATCGAGAGGCATCTGGGTGAGTGAGGAGGGTAAGCCTGGGAGAAACTGCTTCTAGGAGGAGAAGGGTGGGGAAAGGATGGGTGGCGTCAAAAGCAGAAATGGGATGGGTCCGGGGCCCCTGAGGGATAGTTAAAGATCTCCTTAGACGTTCTTTGGGTCCTGCACCACCCTGCAATTCTCCAGGCACAATATCATTCTAGTCTGTTACAAAGCTCTGGGGAGACGCACGTTTCTCC
The DNA here is from genome assembly GCA_001685095.1 of Ellobius talpinus. Lineage (NCBI taxonomy): Eukaryota > Metazoa > Chordata > Mammalia > Rodentia > Cricetidae > Ellobius > Ellobius talpinus. Next base: position 5,678 of record LOJH01011856.1, read on the forward strand.
ACAAACCTTGCTGGAGCTGAGGAAAGCCATTGCTGTCCTCTGAGGGCATTATTTGTTCAAGTGCCCGCAGTGTCCTGAAGATAGTGGGTGTTGGCCTTTCCTCTCCATATTGTCCCTGTGTGGCTGGTCTCTGCCACTTCAGCTTCTACGAGGCAGTGACAGGCTGGAGGATGTCTAAGAAAGGGTCCTAGGACTATATATGGTGAAAAAGAGAGGACTTTGGGCAGAGATATGAAAAGAAAAACTTGGGGCTCCACTTTGCCTTCTTCATGCTGGGAGGATCTGTATGCTGGGCTCTGCCTCTACAGACAGATATGGGACTGAAGAACAGCTGAGACAGTCTGAGCTTCCTTCCTTCCTTCCTTCCTTCCCTTTCTTTCCTATTTTTTAATGTTTAAAAATGCCTTTCTTGACCTTTTTGTATACTTTATTTTATGTGCATTGATGTGGAGGTGTCAAATCCCCTGGAACTAGAGTTACAGCCAGTTGTGAGCCACCATGTAGGTGCTGGGAATTGAACCCAGTTCCTCTGGAGGAGCAGCCTGTGCTTTCAACCCGGGACCCATCTCTCCAGCCCTCCCGTCTGAGCTCTCTAATTGGCAGTACTCCGAACTAGAAAGTGTCTCTTTGCAAAGTGCCAAGCCCCTCCTCAACAGAAAAAGTGAGCACAAGCCAGACGCCCTACATGAAGTGCCTCAGGAGAGGTCTCTGCTGTCGTGGGGGCCCTGAGCTTCTTCCCGTACCCTGGCCCAGTGCTCTGTTCCCTTGCTTTCTAATAGGAAATGGAGGTCTCGTCCAGTTGCTGACCTGCCTTAAGGGGGAAATGGAGTTTGTTGACTGCTGCTTCTTAAAACTGAATTTAGAAGCAGGCAAGAAACAAATCTATTTTCAGAGCAGCACATGCCAGCACAATTTATATCAAAACTCCCATCTGCTCATCTGAAAGGCAATGGTATGGACCAAGCATTTAGTAAGGCAGCAACAGGCTTACCTGTGGAAGAACGTGTACTTTATAAGGACGCTCAATCAGAGCCCTCAATCTCATCAGGGTCTTCAGATGAAGTCCTGGCCATTGCGGTCACCATGACCAAATCACAGCGGCCCTCCAAAACCCCAACTTATGGGCAGAGTGCCGCCCTTTAAGACATCTCCGCACAATTGAGATGTGTACAACATCACAGGTACAAATAGAGCCCGTCTCAGCAAAAAAATATCAAAAGCCATATTCATTATAGTCAAGAATCCTGAGGTAATCTGCAGTGAGAGATGAGTCTTCAAACTTACGTGGGTTGATACAATAAAGGTAGAGGTCCTGCTCCACCTGAATATTTAGGGACCCAGGCTTCTTCCTCCCCACAACTGTCCTGCCAAATATATCACATAAAGCCTCAGTCCTTTCACTGGGTCTTTAGCACAGCAAAGGGAGGGAGGGGGTCCAAATTATGATTCAGGAGTCACGTGCCACGCTTGGAGGCAATATTGGTCATGTTGCCCACACTCCATCACTGCAAACTATTCTGAAGGCTTCCATGATATGACAGGGACCTGGAGGATGAACTCCCTGTGAAAGGAGACCTCAGATACTGGCCAATACAGAGAACCACTGGCTTAGGATATGACTTTGCACGTGTCTCAAGAGACAGATTCTACAAGTCTCTTGTGAACTTCAAGTCAGATGTCAGGCTGGCACATGGTCCTTGTTCAGAGGCTGTGGGTAATGTGGGCTTTGAAGATGTTACAGCGCCCTGGTCTCTGAAGGGAGAGTGCAGCTTTGGGGTGCCACTTTTGGGATATTTGGTAGTGGGTGAGTGAAGTGCTTCTCAGGGAAAAGTTCATGTCAGGATAGTTAAGAGTGCATTATTTATAGTTAGGAAAAGAGTAATTAAAGACTTGGAAAGAAGAAAAGCGGGGAGCTTCCTGACAAACTTAGGAAGGAGAAAGTTTCTGGGCTCCCACTGGAAGCATGGGGCTGTAAACTAAGTAAGCAGTTGCTTTCCTGTGTTCCCAGTCAAGTTACCAAGAATGGGTACATCCTGGTGGCTTAACCCTGGACTTGGGCCCATTTTTGTCACTATGATAAGACAGCATGAGCAAAGCCAATTGATATAAGAAAGCATTTATTTGGGCTTATTGCTCCAGAGGGATAAGAGTCCACCATGACTGGGAGGCGTAGCAGGAGGTGATAGCTCACGTCTTCAAAGGCAAGCAGGAAACAGAATGAACTGGAAGTCAGCAAGGCTTTTCAGGCCGGGAGCCCATGCCCATTGGAGTACTTCCTCCAGCAAGGCTGTGCTACCTAACCCTCCCCTAACAGTGCCACCAAGGGAGACCATGTGATCGAAAGCCTGGCACTGTAGAGGACATTTCTCATTCAAACCCTCACAGGTCCATGTCTTTACCTCCTTTAGGAGGTAAGAACTGTTTTATTAGGTCCCAAAGCATTCGGCGGCCAAATCAAATTAGATTGTGAGGCAGGATCCAAGACTTTGTCTTGCGTGTTATTGAGCCTTCAAATAGCAGACAAATGTCCAGTAACCTTCTCCATGGAAATATTGGTTGGTGTTTGTATCTTTCCTACTCGCAGCAGGAAGCAGCATAGGAAAGAAGCCGGAAGACGTGGGGCATCTGGGCCATGGTCTTTTCTCAAAGATGCAAAGTCTTCACGCTCCTAAACTCTGCTCGATTTCTCATGTGGGTCCCCAGTTCCGTGTCTTTATAGTACCACTATGTGGGTGGAAGAATGAAGCCAGAGACTGTGGTTCGTGTGAGGTGAACTGCCACACAGACGTGACAACTGCTGAGTTTCTGCCATCCTCGTTACACTCTTTGATGGCCAAGCATCCAGGTGTTTCTGGGTCTCTGGACTCCAAACAAATCTTTTTTTGTAAAACTCAGAGTCCACATGTGTAATCTGTGTTCCTGGGTGTGCAGAGTGAACACAGTAGAATCTTGGCTGGGGCCTGAAGGCTTCGCCGTGTCGAGCAGGCCATTCTTTAACCACCCGTTCCCATGAGGTTCACTGCATGATTTGTTTCTTGTCCCCCAGGCCTCTGTTGTTTTGTTTTTCTTTACTGCCCACTTCCTTCTCCCCTCTTGGGGAATGCTGTGGGTAACTGCTGTCTAAACCTCACAGTGACTCCCTCTGCTGGCTTAACAAATGGCCATTCATGAAAGCGTGTTGGTGAGAGAATCACTGCTGTTCAGCCAGTCTCAAATGCCGTGTGGCCTTGGAATCACTGCGAACTTTAAAAAAAAACCTAGAATACAGTAAGTAGTATATTTTATGAAATATCGTGTATATCAGATGTGCATGTATGATAAAACATTGGCACTTAGCAGCAACCAAAGAAAATTACTGAATACATGTAGAGTAAGCGAGAAGAGCATAAAATTGACAATAAGAACAACAGGCTAAAACAACACGTGTTTAGGAGGAATGAAACATGTAATACTCTCCTGGGTTAGCACCAAAGCAAATAATAACATTCCTCTCCTATGGGGAAAAAAGAGACATACAGTCCAGAATGGCATTATATTCTACCATGTGTCATAAGGGGACAAATGGCCAGGAGAGGATCAGAAGCTTTCAAATTTCAAAAACAGGATGCTGACAGAATACACACACACACACACACACACACACACACACACACATCCTGAGAAAAGTTTTGATGAAGTGATTGGTTACCTTTCTAAAACTTGCTGTTATTAGCAGACAGTAGGACGCATAATGAATTTGTTCCTTACCAGTTTATATTTAAATATAGAATGGGAAAATTCATGGAGTCATGAATTTCTAGGGAAATCACCCACTGTCTTGAATGTCCTCATCCTGGCAACATAGCTCGTCTGTGCAGGGGAAGTGTTGATGTTTCTGTGTTTGCAAGCTTTCCTGAGGGTCCCGATGCACGGCTCTGTAAGATGCTGGATGGAAAGGGTTAACTGCACTGTTGCATCTTATGGTCACCTAACGTTAAATTATTTATATATCCCGCTTAGAGTGTTACGTTTTCTGATTGTGCTCTGGTTACTTTTACAATAGGTAATACGGGTAGAACCCCTGACATAGACGAATGCACACAGCAAGGAATCGCTGTGATCTTATGCACCACTCAAGGAAAAGATGCTCGCAATTAAGCTATCACATAATGCCTGGTCACTCCTTGGGATTCTGGCTTAGTCCTCTTACATTAAATTAGGTATGCCTTTCTGTGATGCAGACAGAGGGCACAGGCCCCGTGAATAGATTAAGGATTATGAAATGCCCACTTAGAGGCTGGCACCCTAGAATCTGTCTCTGAGCCATTGATATGTGTGCTTCCCCACATGATATCATAGCATTCTCAGTGCCGGGACAGCCGTTGGTCATCTAGTATCTCTAAACTTGGGCCATAAAAAACAAAGAAACCTAATAAGAAGTTCTCAGTGGTGCTCAGCTCCAAGAGGCCTCCTCGGCAACAGATTAAGGAAAGAAAGCTTTTTATTATTGTTGTTGTTTGTTTTTCCCAGTACTGGGGATGGAGGAACCCAGAGGGATCCCAGGCAGGCTAAGCGCTTTGTGGAGTGGCATCACCAGCCTCGGAACTTATTTTCATTCCTGTGCCACTTGCGCTGTATCACTGTGTTCTCTTCCTTTTTAATTTAACTTGATTTCTGTGTGTGTGTGTGTGTGTGTGTGTGTGTGTG
>LOJH01011856.1:10472-22844 GCA_001685095.1 Ellobius talpinus
GGATGTTTACAGAAGCTAGAAGAGGGTGTCCAAACCCTTGCAACTGGAGTTACGGGTGCTTGTGAGTCACCTGACATAGGTTCTAGGACCTGAACTCTGGTCCTCATGATTGACTGGCAGAGGCTCTTAACCACTTCGTCATCTCTCCAGCCCAGCACTTGGCTTCTGACTTGCCATCCTCCATTCCTTCACCAATACACAGATGTCATCCATTCTTGGGCTTAAGTGACACATCACTTTGGTCTCATTAGATGCCCAAATGAATTACCTCAGAAGCTGACAATAACCCCATGAGATAGGCACCATTGTTACCCCTGTCTACAAAGGAGGAAAATGGGCTTTCGGCATGAAGTAGAGTCTGGGACACAGTGGTGAGCTCAGAGTCTGAACTCGGCTTCTTGTCTGCTCCAGCCTTCAGTGTGTTTCAACATGGACATCGCTGAACACCCTTCTCAGAAAAATCAGCCACCCTGTGGAGGAAGCATAGGTTCCTATTTATGCAGGCCTGAACTCAAACCTGCCTTTTGCTCCCATCAATAGTAGCAGCCTGCAGAAATCAGCCTGTGTCTCTGTTTTCCCAGCCACTGTGATTTGATTTCACTGAATCCCTTCTGAAACCAAATGTGTGGGGTTTCCACACCAAAAGTTAATCCTCCAGCTCTCCAGATACCAACTAGGTGTCCAGTGATTCAATTGGATTCTGACACTAACTGCCTGGAGTTAGTGCCACTGACCGACAGCCTATAAATTAGTGACTCCCACAGCCACTTCCCCAGGTTCAATAATCTGCCATGGTGATGGCTCTAAGACTGGGGAAGACATTTTCCTTGCATTTAGTGGTTTAGGACTAAGGATTCGGATGACTAGCTAGGTACAGTGCTACCCAGGGCAAGGTCTGGAAAGACTCTTGGTGCATGCGCTTCTGCTCCAGAATTAGAAAGTGCCACTCTCCTGTCACCAACCTGTAGCCTCCTCAAACCCCGTAGTTTAGGGTGTCTTATAGGGGCTTCATTAAGCAGGCATGATTGATTAAATAATTATCCATTAGCCCATTGACTCACTCTCCAAGCTGTCTTCCCTCCCTGGAGGTCACAGGGTCAGGATATAAATGTCAACCCTGTGATCACATGACTGGATCCCCTGTCAAATAGTCCCTGTTTAGGGGCCCTCAGATGTGCCCTCCATGGTAGAAGTTTGGGTACAGATAAACTGGCTTGTTATGGACCCCTTATCTTTCAGAAAACCCAAGGGTTCCTGGAGTCTTAAGCCAGGGCCCAGGACAAAGAGAGCTGTAAGATTGTAGTGATGCTATTGAGCTCACAAATGGGCTGTGAGATTCAGGCACCATGACCTACAGGAACTAGCATGGTACCCATATTTATCCCTCATCCCCCGGAGTGGCCATTCACAAACTTCATGATCAAGGCATATCTTTGTGTGAATGGATGCTGTGGTAGATGCAATTTCCTAGGTAACTGGGGGTTAATTACAAATCCTCTTTTGTTCCAACCCTTGTTTAAAATATCCTTAGGAAACATCAGAATTCATTTGTCTTGCATGCCCTGAGCATGATTTAATCTTCTGCTTGTTCTGAATACCACTTCTCATTACCCAGGGCTGCAAGAAGAATCAGGAAAGGTGTGGAGCATTTAGGATAGCATGCAAATCCATTTCAAAAATGAATTTAAAATACAAAATTTCTCAAAGCAATTTACCTTTCTGCTTGTGTTTCCAGCAAAATGCCCATGTGTTTGAAGGTACAAAATTGAAAGACAGGTAAAGGCATTTTTTATTTATCTGAAGTTGCCCCTCTGATATCCATTCGATCACTTACTTAAAAAATATTCGTTTGAAACCTGCTACATGCCAAGCAAGGACCTGGCATGAGGAATAAGCATGATTGCCTTCTACATGAAGCTGCTGTCTAGGGAAGAAAGAATTGCCAGGAATTCTTAGAATTGTGGGAAGCCATGGCAGAAACCTAGGCCTGGCCTGGGTCTTGGAACTTGGGGCAATGACATCCAAGTAGGAAAGTCATTTTAGAGAAAAGCACACAAGACATGATTTCAGGATAGGTCAGAATCAGACAAAGAAGAAAGACTTGTGTAGGGATGGTTCTGGCAAGCATAGCCCGTGTCCTGCAAGGTGCCTAGATTAGTGAGGTTGAGTGGGACAGAGGGGAGAGGAGGAGACAGTACAGCTCCAGCCGTACTGTCAATGGACATTTACTTGGCACGAGGAGTGCTGGAAGCACCAACTGCTAGGTACCTCATATGTACAATAAGCAGGTCATTGCCCTGGGCCTTAAGGTCCACACAGTCAGGTGAGCAGACAGTCCTCGTAGGGTAATCTAGCATAGCAGGTGAGAGGGGAAGAGAACACAAAGACAGAGCCTGTCTTGTTAACGGCTGCAGCCTGTGTGCCCATCCCTCATGCTCCTGGCAGGAAGCAGATAGCCTAAGAATAGCTGGCTACCGATGGAATGAGTGAAAAGAATGTGCCTCAGTTTCCCCTTTCTCCAGCTCTTTAAACCATTTTCCTTCGTCTATATGAGGGATCGATTTCAAAACATCCCTGTCTCATCACAAAGCAAGTGAACCTTCTGACAGCGTGTTCTAGAAACCAGAACACAGATGTGATCTGACCTTGCTGTCAGAGAGCTTGCAGCATAATGTGGACGACAGGCATTAAATAACTAGCCACACAAATAATTGTGTGTCATAATTTAAGATGATGGCATGGAATACAAGATGTGTGAGGTGATGTCAGGAAACAGGAGGGGACCCAGGAAGACAGACTTTCTTGAGGAACTGGCATTTGAATGAGGTGCCTAGGGGCCAAGCTGGGGGCGGGGCACAGAAGAATGTCTCTGGCATTCAGAAGGAAGGGTAGCTACCCGGGCTTCACAGGCTCTGCGTTGGCACAGAGCACAGTGTGTTCAAGAGAAAGACAGCATGGCTGGGCCACAGACGTTAGGTAAGAAGGCTGGAGGGAGCCTGGACTCCTGAGAGATGGCTCTGCCCCTTTAGAGATGTGGAAAGAGAAATTGGGAGTCATCAAAGGTTTTGAGATGTGGGAGAAATGTGATCAGATTACACTGGCTTCTGTGAGGAGAATCTTGGGAAAGAAACAAGACAACAGGAAGAGACACAAATGTGCATACACACACATAAACAGATACATGCACACACACATACACAGATACATGCACACACACATACACAGATACATGCACACACACACACAGATACATGCACACACACATACACAGATACATGCACACACACATACACAGATACATGCACACACATACACAGATACATGCACACACACGTGTACGTACACGTGCACACATCCATATTCAAGTACCTACATACATATGCATGTACATGCACACACATACACACATTTACACACACATATATGCACAAATATATACACTAACATGCATTGTATGCATACATACACACGTATTATATATTATATACATGCCACACATTTACACATGCATAAATACATGTACACATATGTACACACATGCATACACACTCCAATAGCTGTGAATGCCCTGTGCATAAGCAGCCATGTCAACAGCAAACAGACATAGTTACAAAGTGACCGATGCCTACCACATTATTTCTTCCAGTCTTTCTGAAATGATTGCTCCTTCCTCCCCCATTAAGATGGGAACTAGAAACGTGCCTTGTGATTTGTTTAACCAATTCTGTGAAATAACAGGCACAGTCTTTCTCTTGAGGCTGGTCAGAAAGGATGTGGGTCAGCAGATAATTTAGTAGTGCCTATTCTTTAAGAGGGTTGAGGGGTGCTGGGGTGCACAGCAGGGCAAGAATGGAATCCACCCTCTGTCAGCTTTTGGCTTGAAAGCAAACATTACCACATACTCAGTCCAGCCTGGGAGCTCTCCTTTGGACAGCAAAGCTAGTTCTTATCTCATTTTCCCCATTAATGATGAGCTGTTAAATTACATTGTTCATGCTATCTGCAGAGAAAGTGACGTGCCAGTCCAAGGCCTCGTTGTGGCTACCCTGACGCCTGCCATCTCACCCTCTCCTAATGGCTTAGAGAGGAAGTCGTGCCACTTGGGAAAATAGCCACACAGCTGCCACTTCCTCTTCTCAGGGGGTCTCCAATTTCAGAAACAGAGCTGCCATAGCTGGAATAGTGGCCTTTGAGGGTTAGAGAACACCTAGAGGGGGAACTACAGCCCTGGCATCTGTGCTTTCCGCTCCTCTTCTCCCAAGAGGCCCCCCAGGAATGCTAATGGGTTGAAGAGAGGCTGCCTGTTGGGGAGGCCGGGCTCCATTCCTTTTGCTCATATACGTTGTTTGAGCTTTTCAAGCTGGCCCATAGCTCTGATCTGGTTTCTGTGGGCAGTCTGGACAAGCTGCTGCTTTCTGGGGGTTAGGTCTGCAGAAAATAAGAATAATTACATATGTGGGTTAGTAGTCACTCTGAACCAAAGGTGAACTAATACGCGGTAGGAAGGCTTTCCTCCAAGAAAGTAAACAAGGATGGTTGGGAAAGATATGTGATCCTCAGATATCTCATTTAGAGCTGCTGCTGTCCAGCAAACATAAGCATTGGAGTGCTGGCCAGAATGAAGGGTCAAGGGAGGAGTCCTCTGCAGAAGCCTAGAGGGATATAGGGAGATGGCACCATAGAAAGGACCAAGGACTCTGGGGCCACCCTTCCACCAACTGGCTGTAGGGTCTTCGATAAGTGTCCCTTTCAAAGTTAGACACGAGAGTCCTATCTTTCCAATGGTCATGACAGCATACTATATGAAATATGTCATCTTTCCTCTCAGTGGCCAGTTTCATTTGGGTAGCACCGTTCTCCTTGCTAAATAAGCAGCAGAAACAGGGAGTCTGGGGAGCAAGGCATGACCCACAGACATTGTATTACGCATGCCTCCTTCTACCTTCTGCTCTGTGTGTCCCAGCATGCTTCTCCCTACAGCACGGCCCTTGCTAGATATCCTGTTGAAGCACCAGGCCATGTTGGCCTTCTTGTCTCAGAAGCTGGGCCTTACTCTGTTGACTTGACCCTTTCCTGTGAAGCGTGGCTGAAAAGCCACACTGACATGTGAATGCCAGCCTCCTCAGGAGGGATGAGGGGCAGATAGCACTAATTTACAGAATAATGGTACAGCTGGACCAGTGGAGGACAGGGACGGGCAAGTCCACCCTCACTCTTTTCCTATTGCGGACAGCTCTGAGATGAAAGTTGGCTTTACAAGTTTTTTGGAAGAGGCCTATATGCTGGGCGAACACATCTGCCCAAGTGCCAGCTGCAGACCCCAGCATGTGCTCAGTGGTGGCCAGCACAGCCAGGCACCCTGTGCAACCCCCCCCGTGCCTTCCCTCACCTTGATGTCCTTCACTCCTCATGTGCATTTCTCACACTGTCTGGAAGGAGACTACAAATTCCACACATCCCCTCTTAAGAAGTCTATTTTCTTCTCTGTAATGTAGGCATGGCATTCTCTTTTAGATGTGGAAAACTGAGAAATAATTTGTAGAAAATCCTTAGTGCTGCACTGATGAACTTGCATCGCAGCTTCTGGGCAGCAGAGCTTCTCCATCATGGCCTTCCTGGTGCAGCTAGCATCCACGAGTGCTGTATGGAACAGCAGAGGTTGTCTGTCCCCCCAAAGTCTGTGCTTCCACGGTGAAGGTACTGCTCAGAAAGCCAGACACTTTATTCTTCGACCTTCCTTACAGCTAAGGAAAACCATGTTCTAGCCAATGGGAGAAGGAATAGAAGTAAGGTAATTCCCCTCACCCAGGCTGGTTATAAAGTGTCCGTAATTGTATACCAAAGAGGCCAGAGCCCCACCGGCATGCATCACAGAATGGTACATGGGAGGTCTCCATTTGCCAGATTCTCCTCTCCACACCAGGGAGCTATAGCTGAACAAGAAATTCATCTTTGTGTTTAACCCCAAGAATTTGGATTTGGTGTTACAGCAGTTAGTATTGTTTTAATAAGTACAATCCCATTGCCGCTGTTGCTTTAATTTACTGGTATTGGCACTGTAATCATTAAACATACAGTGTAGGAATTTCCAAAGGATGCCCTTCTAAGGCTTTTATAATGTCTTATCATGCAGACTCAGGATTTGAGTCTCATCCCCCTCTGTTAGGTGTTCCATAGCCTCCATACCAAGCCACTGCAACCATAAAATGGGTCCCATTGGCATAGGAGTACTGGATAAGGTAATCTAGATAAGGAATATTCCTGGTACAGAGTAGGTACCGGTAAAGCTGCTATGACAACTATTTTCATCGTCACCACATCCTCTCCGTCATCTTCATTTTCTCCACCATCCCCATTAGCCTCCCCTTGATTTTCTCTGCTACTCAGTCACCGCCATCATCTCCATTATCTTCATTTTCTCAATCATCACCACCCTCTATCATCTTCATTATCTTCAATACCACCATCATTTGTCTAGGGCGAGTCAAGACTCATTGAACAGGAGGTACATTGGCTCTTAGACTAAGAGAGATGGAAAGACTTATGTTTTGATAGAGACAATTGAGCAGCTGAAGAAGAAGTTACGTGGTCCAGTGGACAGTGATGACCCACCTTATTCTCTGCTAAAATGCAGGCTGCATTCTTTAGAAAATAACTGCCACATGAAGATGTTTTCACCTAACTGGCCATATGATTGATGCATATCTTCTAATTGCATCCTTGCCCTATGCTGGGCCCTGTAGCAGAGCCAGGGAGGAGGAGGAGGAGGGAAAGGGGTGGCAAGCATGGGACTACACACTTCCTGCACATCATCACAAAACCAGGATGTTGCCATGTCCCCCACAAATCAAGAAGCCGGTAGAAGGTTCTTGATGGACGTGTACAGAATCTTACAGTAAGCGGTAGGCTAGGAGTTGAATCTAAACAGAGTAGATCCACATTCTACCCATGGAAGGTGACAGAGCTGTGTATAGCAGCAGAAACTCTGCCCGCACCCTCCCTTCACTACTCGTTAGCTCCACAGCATTGCACAAGTCTCAAAGATCTCCACATTGCTAAAACTTTTCCTCTTCCAAGATAAGAGAGAGAGGAGGCTAGGGGAAGGCCGCCTGAGCCAAGTACCCTCTGGTTGTCTAAGCAGAACCACTAGAGCATGCGATCTTTCCAGCGACCTGCAAGCTAGGCGATGCTGTTATCCCACCGTACAGATTAGGAGTACTTGCACACAAAGGGGGATTCACCCCCTGGCCTTGACCAGCGTCCTGTGTTGTAAACCCAGGTTACGGCACCTCACCATAGTGCATCTTTAAGACTTTCCCCATTTTTACCTACTCAGTCCCCTCTGGAGAATCTCTTCAGGGGTTAGTGCCAAGAAAACAACAATTTGATTATTTCTCTGTCCATCTCTCCTCTTCCTAGGAGAGGAAATGGAAATGGGTTGAAAAGGTCCCTTGAAAGGACCAGGGATTTGAGCTCTCCTGGCTAAGACACATTCACGCACCTGTTACCACAGCTCTGGCCCCTGCTTCCTCAAGTTTTTGATAGAGAACAGAAGCACAACGGAAGCACAATCTTGATGCTGCTTTTACCTCCTTCCCTGCTTCCCTCTGGCTCTTCTGCTGTGTGGTCAGCGTCATTAGCCAGGGCCCAGCCAGCCAAGGAAGCGGGGCTGGGGTTGTTTGGTGTAAATGAAAGTTGACCCAAGTTTTGGTTTGTCTGCTTCAGCAGGCAGCTCTCCGGGTCAGAGTTTGGGCATCTGAGGGGTGTCCGTGTCTCTTGGTAAGCTGTTTCTAACCTGCCAGGTGACAGCAGGGGGTTGCTGAGTGCTTTAGGGGTTTGACAAAAAGGACAAGGACTACATCTCAAACACTGCCGCCAGCCTTGTCATCACTGCAGAAGCTGAACAGCTGGATGGCTCGGGGCTCTGGGAGCCGGAATCTGGAGGGAGAGAGAACCAGGTCACTGTAAGAGTTAGCATCCTAATGTCTATAGTGTCTCTGGACATAATCTGTATGGAACCTGAAATAGCAAATGTCCCAAAAGCCTGAGGAAGAGCCCTTATCATCTTGGCCTTCAGAGAACCAGGGGAGCCCTCCAACTACCTGTGAGCCAGCTTCTTTCCAAGGAAGGGGCATTAACAGTGAGCAGGGAGCACAGCGCCGGGGACGCAGGCAGTGGCACTGATGTAGGCTGGACTGATGGAGTCCAGATTCTCCTGAATCCGGAAGGGGCTGCGAACTGCTTGCTGTGTCATTTAGGATACTAAGCCCCACCCCACTGAGAAGGCCTGTGGAAAAGCACAAGCCTCCATCCTAATCTGGTTCATGGTTCCCACTCCTCTCTCTTGGCTGTGAATGGACGTGTGAGATGCGAGCTCCAAGTCTAAGCTGAGTCTAAGCTTTGTGGTCTAATAGAGTGGGCTTCCATCCCAGCTCCGCTACTTCCTGAGACACACCAAAACAAAGCACTTAACCTCAGCTGCCCAATCTCTCAGGTGGGGATAGTCATTCTCATTACCCAGGGGTGTGAAGAAGCAAGGGCAAACACTGACATCCCATTCTTAGGCATGTGTGTTTCTCCTGGGAAATAGCAAGGGTAGATATTAGGCAGCCCTGACTTAGGAGGCTCAGGGCTGCCACCCTAGCTCTGACGTGTCATTCAGAAGAGATATCCAGGCTACCGTACCTCCCTTCCTTTAAGCTGGCCAAACACCCTGGCACCCAGATGCACCAGTGGGTGAGTGGTTAAAGGCGCTTAGTATAACGGGGTGTGACTCAAGCCCCATGGCGTGCATCAGAACATATGCAGCATTTTCAGAGGTGGTACACAAAGACAAAAGGTTGCCATAGGAGTCTTAGTGCCAGGATACACTTCAGCCTCTGTCCTCCAGCCCAGTTTCACTTTGTGCAAGGATGCTGGCACATGGATCTCCTTGTGGAGGGCGCTTTTTATTTAACTGGCATTTTGTTTTATGGAGTCTGAGCTACGGGTATCAGTTCCCTGACCTTGACTAAGCCCAGAGTCCGGCTGATCCTTAAAGTCTCCATCTGTAAAATGGCGTAATGGCCTTTATTTCATACTTTCAGTGCCAAATGCATAATCTATATAGAACATGTTGCCTGTGGCCTGCAATATAACCAGTACTCAATAAATGACATCACTTTTCCTTTGTTCACATAAAAATTAGTTTTATAAGTCAAGCCTCTTTGGCAATAAACTCATGGTATAAAAAGGAGGGCGAGAGAGCAGCCAGAGTCACGCTGCTCTCCGGAAGTGAGCGCTGAGTAAATAGAGCTGTTTAGACTCTGGCCTATTTATTTGTAAAATAAGCCACCCAGCACTGTGCACAGTGTGGGGTGAGTTTGTAAAACTGTGAAATGCAATTTGTATAACATGATCTATGGATTATTAAATTCACTTAGCTCTGAACAGGCCTGAAATTGAGTGATTACTTTTGGTTTTCCAGCTTCTGTCCTCCAGCCCTAGACCTTTATAAATCATTGGAGAGTTTGTCCCTAGTTTGGGGAGCTGGTCCCAGCTGGGCTCTGGGTTGAGGAAAGACATACAGTCTTGTCCAGGGGTGTAACTAGAGTGGAAGGCTCTTGAGACGTCTCCGGAGGGACATTTCTGGGGTCTATGAAGGACTGGTTTGAAGGGTGGGAACCAGGAAATGACAACTGTCTGCAGGATGCCTCTCAGGGACGGCTGGTGAGCTCAGGAAGCATCTTCCACTGAGCTGCCTCCGGTCCCCAGCATGGATAGCCGCTTCCCAGTGCTGACTTACAGAGAAGGAAGAACCGGGAAAGGAAGGTATGTGTGTAGGGGAGGACACAAAATACTGTGAATCTCTACTATCACAGTATCTTTCCATGTCTGCCTGCTGGGGGGCTCTGCACACTTCTGAAGCAAGGTCTGGACATGTGCCTTCCGTGTCCCCAGTGCCTGGCCCAGTACGAGGCTATGGCTGAGAAAGGACTGAAGACTGAAAATTGTCCCCTCCTTCCTTCTACAGACCTCTGGCCTGCAGCTTGAAGAGCTGTGTTTCTCTCGGTGAAGGTGAGAACTGCCCAAACAGCATAGCAAAGGACACCAGAGAGCCTCTGTTCACGTCTCCAGGGAAAGGCATGGAAGGAGGAGATGTGGAAAATTGTATCATTTTCAGCTACCCACTGGGGCCCCACGAAAACCAACACAGCTGCCAATATGTTGGAGAGAAAGGTGGCATTCCGGGACAACAGAAGTGGTTGGGACAGGGAGTCCGGAAGACCGCAGGACATGAGATTTTGTTCAAGCTTTAGGGCCAGTAGTCGTAGGACATGAGGTTTTGTGAGGGCTCTTCTGAGTTGGTACAGCATCACCTAGTACCTGGTTTCCATGCAGAATATCAGCTGGAGTCCTCAGTGACAAAGTGACATGCAGTCAGCAGCACCCCACGCAGCTGGCACCTACCCCCTTCCCCTCCCATTGCCCTGTCTCAGCATCTAAGACCATAGCCCTAAAATCGTGGGCTGAAGGAAACCATTTAGTAGCAAGAAACTGGCTCAATCCACCCTTCTCCAGCGAGAGTGGCTCAGGCAAATCATGGGTGTTAAGCCTGAAGTCATTTGTTATGTCCTGTAGCATAAATGAGGAGGGGGGAGAAGTCTCCTAATCCACTAATGGTTTCCTCAAACAGTGCATAATTCAGAACCTTTGCGGTTTCCCAGCTGACAAAATGCCCTGTTAATAAAAACATCTGAAACCAGCCCATTCCTGGTCTTGTTTTAACTTTGGAATTAATGTCTCATCTCCTGAGTTTTCAGTTAACAAGGTTTCCCGGCTTATGCTGTGCAGCTCCATCCCTCACAACTAAACCAAGAGCTGGCTTGACTTCACCAGTGTGGTTGCAAACAGGGGTGTGGCCACTGGCCCTTCCCTTTCTACCCTGTGTGACAGGCAGCCACGCCTCATCCCAGGCAGTGGCGGCTGTAATGGGCATGTTCAGTGGGGTGGAGGTTTGGAGTCCACGTCAAATAACTTGTAGGATTCTGACGCAAGCAGTTGCTGTCACTTAGGGAGGTCTTTTCTAGTCGCTGTCCTGGGAACAGAGAGCTTCAGTTCTCCCCAGGTTAGCTCAGCCCCGCAGCACAAAGAAGAAGCTCACAGGACAGAGACCCAGCTCCATCTGCCCTGTATTCCTGCCTGATCCTTCTGTTTCCCTCTGTTCTGGAAGTAACAAGAACATCCTCTGTAGCCCAGGTTGGCCTCAACCTCCCAAGGACTTAGGTTACTAGGGAGCACCATCATGCCTGCTCATAGCCAGGTTTTGAACCCTGAGTCTTGAGATGCACTGTAACTGCTGCATTGTGTTGTCCAGGCTCAACTGCTTATTGGATTAATGCCAGTCTGAATTAGGAGAGCAGCCACGAGGTACATCCCCACCCTCCCATATTCCTCATGCTTATATGAGTGGCAATCACGGGTATTCAAAATAAAAACATGGAGGCTGCCTGGTGATAAAGAAAGGCAAAGTGGGATGTCGGGCAACCGACACGGGGCTCAGGCAGAAGGAGAAAGCAGGAAAACCTCAAAGAGTGGGTGGGTCCCTAACGTAGCTCTGGTATGCACTATGATTTTAAATGAACTCAAGGAAACTGATCTTTCAATTGTATGCTGCACAAATATTGCCAGGACCCCCATCCATGCTAATGCTTTTTTGGGATGTGGAAGTCTAACCCGAGATCTTGGATACCCCTAGGAACAGCCCACATTGGCCTGAAATGTGTGTTATCTATGGAAAACGTTAGGCCTTGTCTGAACTAAAAATCAGCCATGCTGACCCCACCAAAGCTTGCTGGGACCTGTCACTCAATCCAGAAAGCCCTCTACTCTAGCAGAGCCCAGGCAGGAGTCCTGCCCTCCTCCCACAGTGCTCTCATGGATACTTCCTCCCAGTCCTACCAGGAGAAGCCAGCCTGAATGCCTGCCTGTAATTCCCTGTCTTCAGTGGTCATATCACTCCCTCACTGGTGTGGGATACTTGCAAAGTGACATGAGACCTCACTGGGTGTCTCTTGAGCCACCAGGGACTCAAGAAGCCATCTGACTAGCCTGGAGTAGAAGCTGGGGCTTTGTAGATCCTCAGATCTCTGCAGATCTCTCTCTCTCTCTTCCAGCAATCTTCTGAGCCACTAATCTGAACCCTTCACTAAGAAACACTTGACCCTTTTAAGCAACTGCCTTACATTGTGTTCCCTGCTCAAGGCCAGGGCCAGCCATTCAGAAAAGGCAAGAGAGAACCCATCTGCAAGTGTTGGTTGATTTCCCATCACCATTGTGCCTTAATTGAGCCCCTTTATGTGGGGCAAGGCCACTGCCATTGGTTTTTGTTAT
>LOJH01011856.1:30572-40799 GCA_001685095.1 Ellobius talpinus
CAAATAAATTGACTGAAGCATCAAGTATTGGCTTTTGACACATAAAGTTTAGGGATACATATACCTTCCTAGGATTATGGGCCTAGGATTATGGGCCATGTCCTTAAGAACTTGCTTGTGGTATAATGCTCAGAGCCATCCACCCCATGATGATGCCACAGTAGCTGCCAACAGCCCAATGCTCGTGTTACCCATTCCCATGGAGCAGAGAACTCTCTTATCTGAGCCAGAGCCACAGGATTGGCTTGGTGCAGATCACTCGCTCATGCCTGAGCCAGTGGCCACGGTCAGAGCTGTGATGGTCTACTTAGCCAAGCTTGAAGCAGTCTTCCCCAAACATTGACTGACTGGAGACAGTCACCTCTGCTATCAGAGGACACAAATATTGGCACAGCCGGTATGATGCATTGTCTCATTGTCACAGAGCTGTCTAGAAGGTTTAAGGCTGGAGGTGACTTAATAGACCACTGTCTTGTAAAGGATGTTCTGGTGGGATGTGGAAGATGAGCCAGGGCTGTGTGAGGGACCATATTGGGCATCGTGTGTGATCACTGGAAAGGCTGCTTAGAAGTCAGGTTAAGAGTTTAGGTTTCAGTCTCTCAAGGTCTCTCAATATTACTTTTGAATGTGTTTTGAGCATGGGAGTGCCATAGACTGAATTTGATTAGGAAAATTAATAATGCATTAACAATATGGTGAGATTGGAAATGGAAAACAAGGAAAATCCATTCCAAGGTTTCAGTTGGCCTGCTGTAGGCAAGATACCAAGGCAGCTGTGGCTGGGAACAGGCAGCACTGGAGTTCAAAAAGATCTTGGCTAAAAGCCTAGCTTTTAAATTGTATGACTCTGGGCAAAATGATACTTTAGACAGGGTCTCATGTAGCCTAGACCACTCTTCAACTGCATGGCTAAGGATGACCTTGAACTTCTGATAGTCCTGTCCCTGCTTCCTAAGTGCTGGCATTACAGGAGTGTGCTGTTGTGAGACCAAAGATTTAATTAAGCCTTAAATTTACAGGGATTCTGTTTTACCTAAAGGCCACCTGTTAAATAACTGAGCCTTGAGACTTTGGGGATCAGAAACTTGGGTATAACACCTTCACACCAGGTTTGGTGTGGTGCTGTGGAATCAACCCGGGGCTCTGTGCTTGCTGGACAAGCGCTCTACTAACTTAGATACAACTCCAGACCCAAACTTTCTTGTCCTGAGGTTCTTATCACCTGGAAAATAGGATGAAAATCTGAATCCGCATGTGAGTAATGGCTAGGAGCCCCGCTACAAGGCATTTTGCATAGCTAACACTTAAGTCATGCTAGACTCTCTCTTCTTTCCTTCCTCTTCTTGGGACCAGGGTCTGAGGGAGCACTGCTGACTTTGCTAGATATGGAGCCAACTTTTGATCAGCTCTGTGACTTAGGACAAGTCAGTCAAACTCTCTGAGCCACTTTTCTTGTCTGAAGAATTTCATTGACAATTCCATTTTACCTACTCAGCACGTGGCATATAGTTCAGGCCCTGCCCCGAAAAGTAGTCACTAGAAATCACCAGTTAAAATGCTCTTTGGGGCCATGGAGATAGTTCATCAGGTACACTCACTTGCTGCAACCCCACAGACCTGAGTTTGATTCCTGGGACCCATACAGGGTAAAAATAAGAGGGCATACTCTTGCAGGCTGTCCTCTGGCTCCCATGTGCACACAGTAGCATGTGGATAACCCTCTTACACACAGTTTTTCAAAGGCGTGACTTTGGAAAATGTCCTTGATGTGGAAAGAAGACAACAGAACTTACCACATAAATGAATACCCTCAGAGAGGCTCCCCTTGCTTGGCAAGTAAGCTCCTGACTTCTTGTTTTCTCCCTAAGGGGCAGAGGATGTGAACAATTACAGTACACCTATGACAGGACCCAGAATCTGGGGTCTTTAGCATTCCATTCAGGTCTGACTTCTCAGGAGGGGATGATCGGCCCAGTAGCCAAGTTCAGGTGCCATGGCTGCAATCTATAACCAGCACCTTCCCATGTGCATCCTCGGTGGCCATCTGGTCCCCTGGGTGGAAAACTATGTGTGGGTAACTGATGCTGAGTAAATTCCACAGGAACCTTGAAATTTACCCATCAGAGCTCAGCAACCTTCAGAGAGCCCCTCCTCAGGCCCCCAAAACACTCAGCCCTGACCTGCTCCCCTTCTCAGCTGCTGTTGTTAGCACACCTCCAGGAGGGCCTTCCAGTGTCCTGGCTGTTTTGTTGCAGCCATCAGAAAAGATAAACAGAAGATAGGCAACAGCACCCAGCAAAGGGCACAATTTCATCTACAGTACTGTTTCTATTAGCTGCAGAATGTGTTAATAATTGCAGTGGTAACATGGCAGACTTTGCCTAAGGAGAACCTTTCAGAGAGGTTAACTAACTTTCTCCCAATCATAGAGGTGACAAATAGTGAAGTTGGAAAATAAAGTCATAGGTTTTCTAGATACCTTAGGTATTTTACAAACACTGCCCTTGTTGGCTCTACTCATTTGGATTCGTGAGTTTTCACATCAATGATGATGACATTCGAATGGGTCCTTAAGTCATCTGGATGGTGTATTGTTATTTTCTGTTGCTGTGAGAAAATACTATGGCCAAGGTGGCCCTATGACCAAGGTGGGCCTGTGGCCAAGGGAGCCCTATGGCCAAGGGAGCCCTATAGCCAAAGTAGCCCAGTGGCCAAGGTTGCCCTATGGCTAAGGGAGCCCTATGAGCCAAGGTAACTCATAGAAGAGTTTATTTGGGCTTATGATTCTAGAGGTCTAGAGTCCATGTTGTTGAACTGGAGACAGTAGACAGCAGGCATGGTGCCCAGAGCAGCAAGCTGGGAACTCTCATCTTTAACCCCAGAGAGAGATCTGCAGAGAATGAGCTAGAAATGAAGTGAGTCTTTAAGCTCTCAAAGCCCACACTCAGTGGCATACTTCTTTCAGCAAGGCCACACCCCTAAACCTATCCAAATAACACCAACATCTGGGATCAGGACACACTTAATTCAAACCACCACAGATGTGTTAAATCCAACATTTAAAAAACACAAGTCAAAGTGGCGTGGGGTGCAATCCAAGGTAAATATCAGAAGCACTCCGAGAAGCAAGAGGAAGCGATGGGTCTGACTTGAGTCTAAGCACAGGTGTGTGTTGGAGTATGAGTCTGAGAAAAAAACAATTTCAAAAATTATGTGCAGGTGGGAGGAGAATACATGCACATGATGCCTGTGTAGGCCAGAGGAGGGCATTGGATCCTCTGGAGCTGGAGATGGTTGTGAGCCACCACCCACTGTGGGTGCCGGGACCCAAGTTCAGCCCTCTCTAAGAGCAGTGAGCTCTATTAGCTGCTGAGCCCTCTCTCCAGCCCCTAGCTTTTGATTATTTTGTAAAACTCTTCCTCTGGGAGGTACTGACAATGGTTTAAAAG
Organism: Ellobius talpinus; assembly: GCA_001685095.1. NCBI lineage: Eukaryota > Metazoa > Chordata > Mammalia > Rodentia > Cricetidae > Ellobius > Ellobius talpinus. The sequence goes on from LOJH01011856.1 coordinate 34,022, forward strand.
CCACTGTGCTAATTCATGGTTCTCAGATTTGAGTGCACATCAGAAATACCCACAAAGCCCGTCAGAACACAGGGACTGACTCTTCCCAGAGCTCCTGTAGGCTGTTAGTTGCTTTCTCATGTGGTGGACAAAAGCCCGACAGAAACACAGAAGGGAGGGAAGTTTGTCTTTCCTCGTTGCTTCAGAAAGATCATCCTGTTCCCTCAGCCTCACATGCTCCAGCATCATTGTGGTAAGGAAAGGGCTGTAAGGGGCGACAGAGTCTCCATCCTGGCAGATGGGAACAGGGGAGAGGGAAGAATTTGGAGAGGAAGAAAGAGGAAAGGGGGAGAGAGAAGGAGGAAGGAGGGGAGGAGAAGGAAACGAAGGAGAGATACAGAGGCAGCAGGCATAACCCAGGGACCTATTTCTCCCAGCCAAATCCCATCTCCTAAGGTTTTCACAGCCTCCCAATACAGTGCTCCAGCTAGAGACTAAGAATGCCACACATGAGCTTGTGGGGGACACTTTGTACTCAAACCATAACAATCAGTCTACATAGGGGCCATAAGCATGTAGGTGACGCTAATGCTGCCAGTCCCAGACCGCATGGCAAACCTCCCAGCTGGGTCCCATGCCTCATAGCAGACAAGCCTGAGATTCACACTGGAGCCACAGCTGCTATGGCTGAGAGCCGGGAGGCAGGCACAGTCTGTCTGACTCCAGCACTCCAAACCTCGCTGCGCTTTCTTTGGTGTCTGAAATAATCTGTCTCTAATGAGTGCATCTGGCAACCATTCCTCGATGTGTCGTTTGTGGGTTCTTTGTTTCATTTTGTCTTAAAATCACATACAGGCTGAGATAAGAAAAATTGCTACTTACAAGCCAAAGCCCCTTATTTTGATAATACACTAACACTCAGGATGCTGAGTGGGATAAAGATCAGACCACATCTGAGCGGCACAGGCTAGAGGTAGGACCAGGCAGAGACCTCCTCCATCCCACTGCATCTTCATCCTCCTCCCCGCAGACACCTCCAGGCTTGGATCTCAGCTGGATCCTTGTTGCACATGTGACTTAGTTTCTGGAGGACACTGGAGCTGCAAGAGAGACCGGTATCCAGGAATGCATTTGTTCTGGCTTCCTAAGCAGGGACAGTGAGCACAGCAAGGCAGTGCTTCAGGACAGACAGACCTGAACCACATCCTGAATCCACATCCACTGTTCTGTGATCTAAAGACTATGTCCAACTTTCTCGGGTCATGTATGTTGCCTTTTGAGATTTTTTTAATATCTATCTATCTGTCTGTCTTTTTCTACCTATCTATCTTCTGTCTAATCTAACCTATCTGTATCTATCTACCTAGCTGTCTATCTGTCTGGGCCTCAATCCCTAACCACAAGGGATAGAAGTGGGTTAAGCTTTCTCCACCTGCAGGGCAGTGCTGCCTGAACTGCTGTACAGGGAAGAATGCTAACCCAGGGTAATGAGCTTGGTGCAAAAATGACACAAGGATCAACTTTCATGTCTGTCACAGGCATAGGATGGGAGCTGCATGAGGTAGCCAGCAGAGCAGTCAGCCATGAGCTGGTGCACACAGTGTGGCATCCAAAACCCAGCAGTACTTAGTAAAGACTGGGAGTGAATGGATGCACAGTACAATGCTATGATTATTGAGGGTTCACTGAGTACCAAGTACCGTGTATTACCCATCCCCAGAAAACTGTAAAACTCCAGGTATTTGAGTCCTCTATGGCAGGCATTCCGGCCTGTGAGATGGCTCAGTGAGTAAGGGCACTTGGTGCCAAGCCTGAAGACCCGAGTTCAATACCTGGAAACCATAAGGTGAAAGGAGGAGAAAACCAGCTCTTGCCAAGTTGTCATTTGACCTCCACACACATCTATAGCAGAAATGGGCAAGTTTTTCAGTGTGTGGCAAATGCCACAACAGGGAACAACAGAGGCTCCCGGGAGCCAGAGGATGGTTGCTGGATTCCCAGCAGAGACCCTAATAAATAAAGCTTCCAGAAAGAGCTCAACAAATGGGAGTTCACAAGGTTTAAAGGAGTGGGGACCAGGTGAAAATAGCCTATGTTAAGAAACAGCACACATGTAGAAGATTCCAGAGGCAGGAGGGGGAGGGAACTCTCAAGAACTGTAAGGAAGACTGTGGGGGAAAGGGTACTGAAAGAGCTGAGGCTGCAGGAGGAAGGGGAGACCAAACTTGTGTGTCCTCCCATGAATGTGTCCCTGAGCACACAGGGCTATCCAGCTACAGAGCACCTCAGAGAAGCTCCACAGATGAGGATTAGCCTGGAGAAAAGAGGCTAACAGGCAAGCAGGTTTCCTCCTCTGTGTGAAATGCCTGAATTGGGAGAAAGATTTGCAGGTTAATATAGGCCTTCCTCCCTTTCAGGTGTATTTGGCTGCAGGCTGTGGTGGGGGTGGGGAGGGGAGAGTGGTGGGGGATGGGTGTTATCCCTGCTTTCAAAGAGCATCCCTTTCTCTGAGCTCGGGCTCTGCATCTACCATGAAAGGTTGGGGCCTCAGACAATATTTAAGGCTACACTCTTGGGAGTGATTGGCCTTGATTTTCTGTTGTAGAAAATAAGCTTTAGAGCGAAGGGCAATTGATGGCAGAGAACGCAACACACAGGCTGGACCTTCAGAGAGCTGGCTAGAGTGAATAGCAGCACACCCCGGAATGTGGGAAAGGCTCTTCCCCTCTTTGGGATGGGAGGTGGAAGCTGTCTATAATAGTCCTTGTTCAGATAACCACAGTCTGGAATAGTCCCGACCCACTGAACTGGTCTAGAGAGTCCTGCTTTGGGAGGGGCTAATCCATAGTGACCATAGCGCAAAGGAACCATCTGTGCATTTTCTCCTCCTTGAGTCTACTTGGATGGCAAGGTTAATGTGCTTCTGATTGCCCAAAGAAGAGGGAGTCTCCTGATGGGAAGGCCTGCTGTGAGTGTATCAATGTTTCTATTTTAAGATATACCCAAGTACAGGAGAATCAAAGATTTTAATTTTTTTTTATAGGAGACTATCTTTGGATTAAGTAATCATTATCTCCCTACCAGGTTTTAATCATCCCAATCATTATTAAATAAATCTATTTTAATTAACCAGCTCAAAAAACCCTCTCTGTGTTCTCAGAATTATTATAAAGTTTAAAAAATGAAATTAGACTTCTGTGTTCTGGAAAGCAGGAGGGAGAGGAGACTTGAATGATAGGTTTTGATTAAGAGACAAGGTGGCCAAACCAGACTTCTAGTTGGAGTTCAAGAACTGACACTGACTTTGCATAAGTCATATTCACCAGAGGGGTTGCTCTGGGCCAACAGTTTAAAACTAGTGTTCCCAATTGTCATCCAAGTCACCTAGCAATGTAGGTACTTTTCATCTCCATCATACAGCAAGAGACACTGAGGCCTAACTAATCAGTGGTAGAGCCTGAATTCATTTAATCTTTCTGATACCTTCAAATTAGAAATGATCTCATTTGAGCATATGAACTCAGAAGGGCAAGAGTCAAGAGGAGGTGAACAGGATCTGGGGATGGGGGTGGTGTCCTGCTGGTCCCTGCAGTGTGTGCCATGTTCTGAAGAGAAACCTACAAATGCACATCGTGTTTCATCACGACGCAGCTCACGACAGCTATTTAATTGATTTTCTTCTTCCATGAGAGGGGGAGAATGGTGGCAGTGTTGGCTCTGTCTTTGGGGCAACGTTGGTATTGTCCTTGGCATTTTATGCATCTTGTAGCCACACACCAGCTGGCAAGGCAGACATCCCTGGATGATGGGCCAACACGCCAAGTTCAGATATTTCATTTTGTCTGCCCTTGTGGGGTTTCCTCTCCTGGAACCCCACTGCGAAAATGCCATGCATCTATTCACAGTCCCCTACTTTTACCAAAACTGCAGTTGTGCTCACCTCTGAGCTGTGACTGGTGGCAGCATAGCCAGGAAGGGTCACCTCCAGCATAGGGTCAAGAGTGGGCCCCATGGTTCTTCTGTGGTCTCCCCTGGTTCTTCTCTCTGAAAGGTTGGGCATGGTTACAAGGCATGTAGGTACCGGTACCAGCTGCTGCCCTGAGCAGATGGGCCTCCCTTGGAACTAGTCCCAGACTATGAACTGATTATGGAGTGCAGAGATGTTCCAGAAAACTGTCCATTCCCCCTGACCACCATTCGACTTCTGGATGTAGCACACTGATGCTTGCTTAGTCTACAACTACACAGTGCCCTGGAGGGAGCCCTGCATGAGGTTCAGGATGAGCCAGGGATAGAGACCAGGAAGGTCTGAGGGCAAGTGTTGGTGACAGACATGGGTCAGGAGGGGACAGGGGTGTCTGCGGATGTCTGACAAGGCAGAGATGCCTCCTCAGCCATGCTTTGGTCCAGTTATAAACATGTTCCTTTAAGGTAACTTTAAAGAGAACCTTAGTGGCTGTGGCCAGGATGACTCAGGGTACTTACCTGTGTTTCCATGGCATTTGGGAGCTGAGTGCAAGCTGGGGCATCCGCTGCTTATTTGAGAGCTAGAGCGCCTGGTGGGTTATTCAGGAACAGGATGCTAAGTACAGCTGGTACCACTTGGACATGGTTATTTGCTCTCACTGGCATGAGTGGGATTTTATAGCTCTATTTTCCCCTTAATATAACAATATAACATTTACATTCCCCCATTGCATTTTCTTTCTTTTATATTTACTCATATATGTGTGTGTATATATATGTATAAAACACAATAATAACTTCTAAAAAGGAAGCCATGCATTTGAGAAGGAGAAGGGGGTGATGATACCAAAGGGGTTAGAGAGCGGAGGGGAGGACTGAGGCAAATACAATGCACAATTGTGATATGGATTTAAATAATCAGTTGTTAAATAGCTTGTTTTATTGCTGTTGGAGCATAGTCCTTTGAATGAACACTTTTACTATGCCAAGTATCATATTAAAATCGATAAAACCACTATGTATCCAGTCGGTAAGGCATGTTTCTTCTTTGGGAGTACTGAAACTTAATTGATAAGCCAGGCTGTTTTCATTTTTTTCATAATAATATTTTAATGGGTTTATATGAATATCGCAGGTGAAATTTCTGGTTTCCTTGGGGAAGACTTCTAGAAGTGGGTTAAAATCCATGAACTCAAAAAGAAAAATGCCACTTGTCGTGTTTGTGACTGGCTTGCTTTCCAGCAATTTCTACTGGTGTACCTTTCCCTGGACTGGGAAGGAGCTTGTCTTCTGGTCAGACACAGATTTTCCACAAGCACAGAACATAGACTGAGTGAAGGTAACTGCTGCCCAGTGTGTTCAAAGATGTCCCAGAGGAACCATGTTTCCCTGTCCACTGCCCAGTGTGTTCAGCGACATCCTGGAAGCACCATGCTCACCTATCCACTGCCCAGTGTGTTCAGAGACGTCCCGGAAGCACCATGCTCACCTATCTGCTGCCCAGTGTGTTCAGAGACATCCCGGAAGCACTATGCTCCCCTGAAGCACCCTATAGCACATCTACAGGAACAGAAAAGGCTCAGGCTGCCTTGCTGGGATCAGCATCTTATGTTGATAAAGCTATCTAGAGCATATGGACAAGTCTTGAGAGAGCCCTAAGCACCCTCAGATTTTTCAAAGCTGTGGCTGTTGGTACTGTGTGGCCCGGCTTTGCTGTTCTTATTTTATTTTAGGCTGTGTTTTGTCCTCTGCATTTTAGAAGGGGAAATTGCAGTACAAATGGGGCTGCATAAAAGACAGATCACACATGATATAAATTTTGGAGATAAAGAGCTGAGGTTTGGGTTCCCATATGTTAGGCATTAAACCTGTTACACAATGGGACTGTCAAAACTGAGGGTATGGCCAGTCTAATGCATAGAATTGTCATAAGTCCCTATGAGAATTAGATAAATCAGATTGTGTAATCTCTCTGCTTTGTGACATGGCAGGCGATACCTACTTGTAAACTTGGAGTCGTCTTCCCAAAGTATCTAGGAGCAATCTTCAGGTAACTGCGATCTCAAGTCCTTTCCAAAATCCCACTGCCTCCCCCAAATTGGTGCCTGTTTCCTTAGTTCCAATTTTGGCCTCAAGGATGTCCATGTGGAGATGTGAGTCAAAAGGCAGCCCAGGCAAGGCTCAGGGTGACAAGGAGTGATGGAGCAGCCATCTTTTTGGGTGTAGTTGCAATTCTCCCATCCATCCTGAGGGTGGATGGGGCAGGGTGAGGGATATGGACAGCACCAGCCTTAGATGCTCAGCCTTTAGCCTCCAGAGGCCCATGCTTTCTCTTTTTCTCCCCAGTGGATTAGAAAACTCTCCTTTCCTGGTCACATACACCTGTCTGTGCCTAGGTTAGGCTAGTGCTCTCTACCCCATTTTTTACACACCAATCCCTACAGCACACTCCAGTAAGCTGCCCACAGTCTGTGTCAGAGCATTGCAGGGAGCCCTCACTAAGAAAGGGAGGCTGTAGGGATAGCAGAGGTAAAGGGTGTGGACACAAGCAGTCCCGCTCACTTGCCTGCTTCTCATATCTGCTCTGAGGAAAGGGCTTGCTGATGTGCCCAGCAAGAGCTCCATCCCGCACTGACGCCTGGCTGGGCTCACGGGTGTGAAAACTGAACTCCAGCTGAGCTAAGGCGACACCAGCCTAGACTGGATAAGTTCTGTGTCCCACCAGAGGTTGTCAAGGGTAAAAATGCAAATTGTGACAGACAGACTGTGGTAGACAATTTAGAAACAAAACAGACGTGTGTGTGTGTGTGTGTGTGTGTGTGTGTGTGTGTGT
>LOJH01011857.1:11668-30525 GCA_001685095.1 Ellobius talpinus
ATCTATCTATCTATCTATCTATCTATCTATCATCTATCTATCTATCGTCTATCTTTGAGATTGGGTCTCACTGTCTGTGTTTCCCTGGTTGTCTGGAACTCACTATGTGGGCCAGGCTAGCTTTGAACTCAACAAGGGATTCACTTGGCTCTTTCTCTTGAGTGCTGTGATATAGGCGTAAGCTCTTGGATAGACTAGTCTTCAGAGTTTGTTTTCAAAGTACTCATGGGATGGCCTTAGACAGACTATGAAATGGCTGAGTGTGGGAAGGGAAGTTTGAAATAACCAGAACTGCACACAAAGCAGGACACAAGCAGCTGTCTGTTCTTTGGAATGGAACCAGGTTGCAAAAACTGAACAGACCATTTATCATGGCAGCTGAGTGGAGCAGAGCAGAGTGGAAGGGAAATTTATATCTGAGGAAAGAAAAAGGAGAGTAGCGTAGTGGAGCATGCTGGTGACAAGGGCTGCCGCTGCTTCCAGCTCTGCTGCATGTCAGCGGGAAGTCACTTGCCTCATTCACTGTAATCCCTGCAGTTAGCAGAGTAAGGCCCAATGCAGTGGGGGCAAGGGGCCACTTGGTAAATCAGTCGATTTAAAAGGCACACCTTCTATTTCTTTCAACTTTATAGCTTATTCTGCGTACTCTGCTTTTCTTGACGCATTTGAGCCATTCATTCACTGGGTGTTTAATTGGGTGCCAACTCCATGCGAGTCTCTGAACGCAGGAGCAGGGATTGTGTTGTAGTTTACATAGACACGGGAATGTGTCCAGCATGCTATGCAGTTGCAGTGGTTCATATGAGAGTTTCTCCAGGTTGATGGTTCTAAGCACAAAGCAACAAGCTTTCTCATATCAAAGAAGTTATGTCAGCAAGCAGACTGTAAATGAAGCTGGCATTTCTGCTGAGGTGCATTCCAGTGGGGAAAGCAGTATATAAATAAGAACACAGCACCAAATTTGTCAGTTTAATATATTCCCCCTGCTTCTATCCCTTCTCCCCTCCCCGCCCCCCTCCCACCCCTTGGCCTGTGTGTTTTTTCTTTTTTAGGTTTCTGAGACAGGATTTTCCTGTATAGTTCAGACTGGTGGTTTCAACCATACAGTCCTCTTGTTTTAGCTTGCTGTATACTGGGATCAGAGGCATGAGTCCATACCCTGGTTTGAATTTCCTCTCTTTTTGTGTCCTCTCCTCCTTCCCTCCTTCTCTCTTGTAAATTGACGTGCACTTTTAGTTCTTGATTGGATGGTATGATGAGATGATTTAATGCATGTGCACAGGCTTAGTTTAGCATTTCCCTTTCTTAGATATAATTATTTCTGTGTGTTGGGAGACTTTGGATTCTCCAGTTATTTTGGAATGTTTAGTCATTGTAGTCTCTTGTTATCCTATTGTGCTGTGGAATTGTTTGAACTGATGCCTCCTGTTTAGCTATCTTTGGATCCCTGTTCAATCTCTCACTCCTTCCCATCCTTCCTAAATCTCTAGGGTTACGAATTTGTTCTGTACTTCTATGTGATTGTTTTTGTCGAAAGATGAGCAAGGACATACATGATCAGTGTCTCTGTAGTCGACTCATCTCCCTACACATGCCCACACTGCCATAGTGACAGGATTTCCTTTTCATTCCGTGCTGTACACTGCCCCGTTGTGCTAATGTGCCACTTAAAAAAAAGTGACATTAACTGAGCGAAGGAAGGCACTTCGTGATGACGGTTCCTTGCAGGTGTATAATGTTCTTCAGTCACTTGCCGCTTATCCTTCCCACCTGTCTTTCTCCTGTCACACACCTTTCCCCTCTCCCTGAGCATATGCTATGCTTGTATTTGTGAAACTGGCTCATTTCATTCACTGCAATAATCTCCAGTTACACATACTTTCCTGCAAATGACATGATTTCATTTTTCTTTATGGATGACTAAAGCTCAATGCACATTTTTCATCAGTTAATCTACTGATGGGCACCTAGGATGGCTATTGTGACTGCAACAGCGAGAAATGTGGGCGGGGCTAGGGTCTCCTCTGAGTCTGTGCCCATGCCCAGCTCTGGAATACTGTGAGCATATAGAAGTTTTGCTTGGAGTGGGTTTTTTTTTCTAATCATCACTCAGCATTTGTTATTTTATTTTATTATTTAATTTTTACTTCATACAAAGTGAGGTGAATGAACTATTACAAGACAACAGACTCTTCAGACATTGGTATAAGCAAAGCTTCCTCTGAACAAAATCCTCCCACAATACAGGCAGGAATGAAATGACATCAACCAAACAGCTTCTGCTCAGTGCAGGAATCAACTACCAGAGTAAAGAGACAGCCGAGAGAATGGAGAAAACACTGCCTGTCTGTTGTTCACAGGAGACTAATATTCAACAGTGGAAAGTCAAATAAAATGGCTAATAAATAGATAAAACGACCCAGACAGACATTTTTCAGAAGAAAACACACACATGATGACCAAGTGTATAAAAAGCTCCACTCGCTCCTAGAAACATACATCCAAGAGCTTCTGAGACTTGTGAATTATTTTTCTCTTTGTGGATAATGTTGTTTTAGATCCTATTTTAATCTCTCCAGTTTGAAGTCATAAATGTAATGTTCTGTATGGATTTATGGAAGCTTTAACTGTCTTTTTCTCTACCGTGTAGGCTTATAAATCATCTGTATAACTGCTGGATGCAGTTATATGATGTGGGGCTCACATTTGTTGTCTTTCTACCAATCTCATATCCCATTTTCTTGGCAGCATTTGATGGCAAGTTTATCTTTCTTCAATTATTGTGTATTGCCTGTTTCTGTTGTCAAGTAGTCAGAAAAATCTGTGTGCGGATCCTGTTTTGTTGGTCTGTCCATACATCATGGACACACACTGTCTTATTATTAACACTTTACAGTGCATCTTAGCGTCCTGTCCAGTTATTCTTGAAGGACATCTTGACTATTGTTGACCCTGCATTTCTGCATACATTTTTAGAACTTTTATATTTCTAAAACAAAGCGAAACAAAACCAAAAAAATCAGTTTGGAATTGCTTTGAAGCTAGGAATCACTTTGGAGGATGCTGATGAACAATTAAATTTTAAAATAATAATTTAAAAATATTTAAAGGTTTGAGAGGTCCTCCTGACTGAGCCTCCAAGGTAACTGAGACCACAGGTATTTGCTGCCATGCCTTCATAAGCTGCTTTGAGAAGTTATAAGCTGGCTGGGTTTGTAATTTAGACATTTTACTCTGTTGCCATGGAAAATCTCTTGTCTGTTTGTCTTTTCTCCCTTGTTTAATTCAGGTCTGCATACATACCACCAAGTTTCATTATGTCAGTCTCATGTATATATGCCCTCAGATTTTATACAGTGTATCTCCCATACACTATCCTCTTCAATGAGAAATGACTATTTTTTGACCAAATCTTTTTTTCTTTACCCCTAAGTCAGATTCTTTGGTAAAGGACAACTATGAAAAAAATGTGATTCTCCCATCAACTCCTTTGCTATATATTACCTAAGGCTACTTGAAGATTTTTTATGAAAAAATATACATAATATTTAGTAAGTGGGCATTACTATTTGTTAGTTTCAATGTTTGTTTTATCAGATAAAATACTTCCTCTAATAGCAGTCTCAAAAGTCTTTTCAGAGTTTTCATAATCACAAACTATTTAGTAGAAATATAAGATAATTTTATAGCAGACTTTAGAAAACTCCTATTTTCAGATTATGTACAGCAAAATGGTATATTAGAGTAGTAGTATTAGTTGCTTAGCCATTTTCTTTTGGAAATATATTGGCATATATATATATATATTAGTTAGTTATGTTCACACTTTCTGGAGGAACCATATAGGACCTAGCAAGTGTTTCTCTGCCAGTATTGTTTTTCTGCATGTGTGTGGCTCACTCTCTATCCACTGGAGCATTCGGCGCTTGTGGGGAGGTTGCTGTGTCTTAAGGATGTATGCAGGTTCAGATCTCCCCGTGGCCAGGACACTTCTATGTAGTGGGAAGATCCTGGTTAGGCAGCAGTAGCAACATCTTCTGGGTATATATGTGCCGTAGAGAGGGAGCAAAGGTGAGAAAGGGTGTCAAGGGGGAGATCTGGCTGGCCCACGAGAAGCTTGGAGCAAACTGTTGCCAGAACTGGTTTGAGGAGTGATGTTGTCGGCGGAAGTCATCTCGAGGTACTTGGGATAACCTGTAGTTGTTAAGACTGGGGAAAGTGTGGACTTCAGAAGAAAGAGGAAAGATGTAAGCATGCTATTATATGATTTTTTAAAAGGCTTGGACTGGTGAAATGGCTCAGTGGGCAGAAGTGGCTTGATGCCAAGCCCGAGGACTTGAGTTCAATCCCCAGGACCCACGATGTAGAAGAAATCACCTGCTGACTGGTGTGAGTTTCCTCTGACCTTCACACACTCTCCCAAACACATTTGTAAGTGCTAACAATTAAACAAACAAAAATTCAGGGCTGGGTATGGTGACACAAAACTAGAACTCAGGACCCTGAGACAGGAGGGTTTTGAGTTTTAGGCCACCATGCGCTATAGAATGACACCCTATTGAAAGGGGACAATATGATATTATATGCTATTCTTCATATGCAGCCTATACCTTAGCTAAAAATGATAATGTTATTCTGACCTTTGCAAGTAGGCACAACCGGTGGAGTACAGGAAGATGCTGAGGAGTCTCCAGCTGACTTTCTCAGTCACTCCTGCAGGTCCCTGTCTGCCAAGTGTTCTGTGCTTTTCAAATCTGTGCTGTTTCCCTCAGTCCACTGCCACATTCCACTGAGTCCAGACACTGTCAACACTCAGGTGCACAGTTATGTGCTTCTAGGAAAAAGAATCACTGCCAATCAGCTGTTAAATGCAACCTAATTTTAAACACGATAGCATGGAAAAGCACACAGCTGAATGGCTGAGACAGGTGGTGGGCTCCTTCTCCCCCAGATTTGGGTAGGGGCTGCCTGCCCTGTATCCTGGCTTTTCAAAGTGGTGCTTACTAATGAAACCTTTTATTCTTGATTCTTCAAATCTGAATTACTTGATACTTTAGGTTTTTTGTTTTTTTCTTTTTATGTTTTGAGACAGGGTCTCACTATGTAGCCCTAGCTGGCTTGGAACTATCTCTCTGTGTAGACCAGGCTGGCTTGGAACTCACAGAGATCCTCTTGCCTCTGTCTCCCAAGTACTGGGATTAAAGACATGTGCCACCCCAGCTGGGTGACAGTTTGCTTTCCAAGCTGTTTTTCCAGCTCACATTTCATGACTATGCTTTTATTAGCAATAAATACTGAAATGTTTTTCTAATTCTGTAGGCAAAAATTATATCAATTTTTAGTAATTATTAGATTGGACACTTGATGACAGTAATTTTTATAGGAGTCTGTCATTGCTGCATAATTATCTGGCACTTTTTGTGGACAAAAGTAAGCAGTAAATTAATTATAGATGTAATTATGTAGCTGTTATGACAACTTTAATTACTAGATTAACTTTTTTCTCTTAGAGTTGCATAATAGATTTTTAAAAAGTGCTTTGAGGCAGGCCCTTACTATTCACGTGTGTGTATGTGTTCTGGGTGTGTGGTGCTTATGTAGAGGTCAGGGGGTTTGGGGCATGGCCCTCAGGTTGTCAGGCTTCGCAGAAGTCCACTGAGCCACCTCCTGGGCTCTGGGGGAAGCATTGTCAAAGGTCACTTTTGAGCTAACTAATTCCAATTTCAAATCATTTTCTGAAATATATATTGTAGTCTATGGTATTTGAATCTCCTTCCTATGACGCAGGGTCTCATTTATCACAGGCTGGCCTTGAACTTGATGTCAGGATGATTGAATCCTGATTTTCTAGCTTTCTATTCTTGAATCTGGGATTTTAGGTAGGTACTACCTTCCTGGGTTTTATCTTGTGGTGAGGATTCTATGTAGCTATGTGAAAACGTTCCACAATCTTTTATTTATAGCTTAGTACCTATGGATTACCCAAATAAAGTAAAAAATAATAAAATTAAACAAGAATGATATTTAAGTCATGTGTTGGATGTTAACATGTTCGGAATTATGGACAGCCATGGTTTTGATAGTTTTGTGTCCTTTTCCATTATTGTGCCTTTTCATTTTTGATGTCTTTGCACATCTTTTCTAACCTGTCTGTGAAACCATTTTTATCTCAAGAACCTGTGCAGAAAGAGGACAGACCACATATCTTAACAGTTGGGAGCCTCTGAACAATGTGACAGGCCCTGCCCAGTTACCTGAGCGTGGAATCATTCAGCTGTGTTGTAGTAAGCGGAATGGGAGTGGTAAACCATGTATGCTGGGGGATGCCTTCCCAGCAAGGAGAGCAGATAGGCAGTAATAACAGATAGTCAGGAGGAAACAGATCAGAGAAGGAAATTGAAAGTGTGATCACAGAAATAAACTATTAAAATAGAAGATTAGAAAGCCAACTGGAAGACATTGCCAGCAAGGTTAGAATAAAAAGATAAACTGGATAATAGAAAAGAGAAAAAATAAGAAAAAATAAGTCATACATATGAAACACAGATACTGAGTTATCAGACTTTCAGAGAGAACAGAAAATATAAGATAAAAGAAATAATATGAAGACATTTCTCAACTGCATGGGTGTGCTTCCATACTGACCGAGCCCCCAGAGTGTGTAGAACAGTGAGTCAGGATGATGGTGTAATCTATAATCCTAGCAAATCTGTCCGAAAACTCCAAGGGAAAGCAAAACAAAACAGTGTGTGCCACAATGAAGTCCAGCAGTGACTACTGAGCTGTGTTATCATGGGAGCTGCGAACACCCAAGATCAAGACTGGACCCTTCAAGGTCCTTCCAGCTTTTTAGTCTCAGGGCAGAGACGGGTGATGCAAAGGATGGAACCTACAGGCATGGTAACTCAGCATGCCACAAATCCTCGAATATGCCCTCAAAATCCTGAAGAAAAGTATCTTTCAGCCTGGAGTAAATTGTATATTTAATAAATGTGTGCATTTGTGACCAATCTATCGTCTCAATGAGAAGTAGGAGAAGGAACCTGTTGGCCATGCAAGGTCTTAAATATGTGCTTAGTAGAGAGCAGTGAAGGCAGGTCCCAGCAGCTCCAGAATGCTTCAGGGAAGGAGGGCACAGCACTGTGTCTGCTTAGACAAGCTTTAAAGATTACTACCCTTGAATTGTTAAAAAATAACGTATGTTCCTATACTGACTTAATACAAAACTAGTGTGGTATTGCAGTTTTAAAGGGCACCATCAGCAGGAAAGGTTCTTGTAAGAGAGTTGGGGATGCTACTTTAATGTGAATTAACTAAGCTGCAGAAACACAGGCTCCAGCACTGAATGAAAATGTCTTCTTTCAGAAAGAGTTACTTAGCAGTTCTAGCAGTCTATTCCAGGATGGTAAGTCCTGCGAATTGAGGCCAAACTGTAGCTGAGTTGAATTTTAATTGCTGAGTTATCATTGTGTAAATACGTCTAAGAATGGCGGAGATGTGAAACTGTAACTAGGCCATTGAACTGGTCTGATTCAGTGTTTGATTTAGCTCACCTCTATAACTAGGAGCTTTTAGTAAAGTTGCTAACATAAGGACTCCAGTTGGACTTTGGTGTGTGTGAGAGGGAACTGCCCTAAAGGAAGTCAGGCACAGCCGGATTGGCAGTTAGAAGTGAAGGCAAAGTGCCCACAGCACAGCCGAGGAAGTTTTCACTGGGAATGTGCTGAAGGAAACGGCAAGTAGGTAGGTCCCTTGCTTTTGACCGGGTTTGGGGAACTTGAAGCTCCTTAAGCTTTCATGCAGCTTTCCATTTAGCTGTTGCTGTGTGCTAGGAGTTGACCATATTATCAGTTTTTGTATTTTACTGGGATAATTTCTCATTTTAAGACATTACTATCTCAACAACTTTGTGATCTGATGAAACTATCATGGTTTTCTAAGAACTCACTGTTATGGAGGATCAGAATGATATACACATCGAGTTTGTGTCGAGTTTTGTTCTAAGGAAGTCAGACATCCAGGCAGGTTATCCCGCTCATGGGAATTCCTATGGTAGTGCTTGGCTCTCTTGGCACAGAAGTGGAGGTGTGTATAAATCTATTGGAAAACAGAGCAAAGCCAAACAACTTACCTAATGTTAGACTCATAATGTTTTTATGCGTTTTTAGAATCTCTTATTATATTTATTTCCTTAAGTTTTTTAATTCAACACATTAATGGGAAATGTTACGTTGACTAACAAGCAATGAGTGAATTCGACTTGAAGGGTATTTGAATTTTAGTTTATTTTTAAAGTGTGTGTGTTTGTATGTGTTTGTGTGTGTGTGTGTGTGTGTGTGGTGTGTCTGGGTGTGGGTATGTCCATGTGAGTGCGGGTGTCCTCTGAGGCCAGAGGCATCAGATCCTCCTGAAACTGTAGTTACAGGTGTTGTGAGTTACTGCAAGAGCAGTAAGCACTTATTCATCTCTCCATACCCCCTCTTAAGGGTTGTTCTAATCCACTAGATGACAGCAGGCTTCCAAGGGGTTCAGGATCCATGTCCTGGAATAGAGAACTGAGCAGAGACACAATTGCAACAGAAGCACGAGCCAGTTTATTAGGAAAACAACATAACTTCTGAAGAAGACCAGAAGGTTTAGCAGCTAAGTAGGGGGCCCTCTGCAAAGGATTGGTGCTTTTTGACTCATTCGCTTACTGTGGGTGCTATGTGAGACTTTTCTAGGGAGACAGGACACACACACACACACACACACACACACACACACACACACACACACCTATTCATCCCAGATAGGGAACTCATGACAGACGAAAATAGCTGTTCTACCAAAACCCAACCTAGTGAAACAATGAGTTTTTGCATGTGTTAGTTTCAGGAGTGTAGGTTAGGGCTTACTTACAGGAGGAGCATAGACGACTCATATACAGCTGCATCCCTGGAAAAATACAGCTGCATCCCTGGAAAGCTCACGTAAGCACGGATGGCAGATCACAAAAGCTGCAACTGGGGCTTATCTTCATGGCTTCTCTGCATAACTTACCGGCATCTGAGAGTCTCCTCCCAAAGCAGCTCTCTACTGCTTCTACAGCCTCAGGAAGAGGCCTTTGTGGATCTTGTTAAGTTTCAGCTTCCCCAGATCCATGAAGTTTGTTTACTTGTTTCACCAGGCTTTCCCACTTGCTGTTGGACAGAATGGTGCTATATAACAACAGGATCTGTTACATGTAGTCCTACATGCAAAGTCACGTGCCACATGGGCGTCTCCTCCCACAGCTGAGTGGTTTAGGGTTGTGAGGAGCTGTGGATGATTCTTCGCACTTTTCCCAGCTGCTCACGGTCAGGCTTGATGTAGATTTCCAGGTGTCCTCTTTGTTAATTTTTCAAGGTTTTGTGTAAGCCACCGTTTTCCCCCACATACACTCTTGGCTCAGTCCTTCTTTGGTGGAGCTGAGAGATGGTGACAATTCTCTGTAATCACAGCAGTCTGCTGAGGAGCACAGCTTTTGTCTAAGGACCTCAGAATGGTCCTCCTGAACCATCTGGTGGCTGGAAAGGTAGATTGGGTCACCTAACAGGAAGTGGCTAGAATGGCTGTAGCACAAGGAGCTTGTTTTGGAGTTTCTGTTTGTCTGTCTGTGTTGACCTCCAAACATCATTTCTTTCTGAGCTTTATTTAGGTGTGTTCCCCCTGGCATTGCTGTTAGCGTGTTCGGTACCATCAGATATTGTATACAGCTACCCTCATTATTTTAACTTCGGAGTTTAAGAGTCAGGTTCCTTAGGCTACTGAAAGGAATACTGATGGCCATATAAAGGTGTGTACCACCACATGCCTAATTTAAATTTTAAAAAAAGTGTGTATGCATATGCTACGTGTGTGCAGGTGCCCAGGGAGGCTAGAGGAGGACATCAGACTCCCTGGAGCTGGAGTTTACAGCTAGTTGATTTTGAACCCACCGATGTGAGGGCTGGGAATTGAACTCAGGTCCTCTGCAGGAGCAGTACATGCTTTTAACTGCTGAACCATCTCTCCAGCTGCTTTGAAATCTTTTGAAAGTTTGCATCTGTGAACAGCATTGTTTCTAAGATGTTCTTGAGGCTGTGGAGACTCAGAAGGCAGAGCTTTTAATCTAGTGAATAACCCGCTAGATTCTTTCTATCTGGGTGGGACCGGCTTCTACATACTGTGAAAAAGTGTCAGCAAACACCACTGAGTGGAGTCTTATTGTCTGTCCCTTTCTCTGAATGTGCCTGTCTTTATGCTAGGTCATGGGATGATGGTGGCTGAGTTCTACCTGCGGGGTCATCATAGAGAGAGAACAAATGGGCCTGAAAGCTTTTTGAATTGTGGATGTCACAATCCTTTTTCTCCTTTACTAAGACATAAGTTAGCAGAACTAAACAGTTCATGTCTGTCTCTTGTAGAGCCACGAGCCATGAAGTCCTTTAATATTCTTTTAGGAACCTGCTTTGTACAACGGTATCTAGGCTCTCCTGTGTACCAGCCATTCTCCGTCTGTACCTCTGTGGGTGGCCTGCTCCTGTGGAAGAGGCTTATGTTTAACTGTAGGCCCACTCATCACAACAATTCAGAGTTGTGGGTGGGTAACCCTCATTTAGGTGGATTCCCTTCTCGGAGAAGGGGTAGAGCCCTGTTTTTATAGAGCTCCACTGAGAGCAGTTCTTGCCTTGTGGCCTGATCCCCTGCAGGTGTGGCTGGCATTCTTTAGAATTCTGTCTTGTCTCCCTGACTTCTCTCAGGTGGCAAGTCAAAGTATTATCCCTCAAGGCTAAGGCTCTCAGCTGGCATTTATTTATTTATTTGTTTGTTTATTATAATCACGTTTCCCTTGGTCTTTTGGTCTATATTTTGTTTCTATTGTTGAAAACTCTACAAGGTAGATTTAAAAGATTACTTGAAGTTTCTGGAGTCTTGCTTCTTTCTTCTGTAGCATCCTCTTAATGTTTGGACCATGCTGACTTATTAAATAAGTATCTAGCAGTATCTGACTATAAGATTTGTAAAATATATTCAGTTACAATACATTTAATCATACACATATGTGCATCACACAGGTACATACACACAAACACACACACAAACATACACACACACGCTCACCTCCCCCACATGCACATACATATGTAGCATCTTTTTAAACATTTTATCTTTTCTAGACTTCATTATGATTAAACCTGTGATAATGCTTAAGCCTTCTGTCTTTATCTTCACTTCTTCCTGTCTCCATTTTGGAGCAATCCCTTACCTTTGGATAAAGGTAATTTATCAGCTAAAATTTGCCACCTAAAAAGTGTTTCTTTTCTCTTTTAACCTTTCTAAAATCAATATATTTTGTGCCTATAACTCCTGTAAAGGGTTTATATTTGAAACACAGGTAAAACATATCATTATCCCTCATGGTATTTGTACTTGTGCTTCAAGCAAAGGCAGGATGCAAGCCTGGTGCCCCGGCCCTTATTTTATGTTTGTGTCCTTTCTTTCACTTACATAAAAACAACTTTGGGAAGAAATAGTTATTTAGCTACGAATTTCAGGGAAGTCAAGACGGGAACTTGAAGTATTACACCCACAGTCAAGGGCAGAGAGAATGTTAAACACATGGTTGCTTGCTTCTCAGCTGGGTTTGCACTCTTCTACAGTTCAGAGCACAGCCTGTGTTGCCACCCACATTCCTGGTGGGTCTTTCTACCCCAATTAACCATCAAGACAACCTCCCAGGGATATGCCCAAAGGCTAAAATGTCTTATAGCCTCAGACATTTTATGATATTCCTCATTATAACTGTGTTTCCTAGGTAATTCTGGGCTGTGTCAAGTTGACAGTTAAAATTAGCTATCACACAGAAAAGACGAAGATTAACTATTGCCTAAATGCAGTGTAAAAGAGACCTGGATCTAAATTACGTTTATGACAGAATGAAATGTATTAGTGCCACATGCCCACATGATATATTTTCTAAACCTCTAAGCAGGCGGATTGGGAAACAAGGACTTGGTTCTAAAATGGCCAGTTTTTGATTCCTTTGTCCCAAACCTTTACAGTTAGATCCTAAATGTCTGCATCTTACTTAGATATGGCCATGATAAATATTGTTTAAAGAGGCAGTAGTGGTATGTGCGCATGCGCTTTGGGTGAGGCTGAGACCATTTGAAGAAAGGCAATAGCTTCTACACATAGCATCACTGAGTTAAAATTTACCTTATAAATGTCTACATTTTGATACACAGACATTTTAAATTGATCATGCCAAGAATAATAACTTAGCTTACAATAATCTAAAATATGTAAATTGAAGTAAGTAGCCACAGATTTTGCAGCCCCATTATGTTTGGAAATTCTGAGGTTGGGCTGAGTTTTGCCCCATGCTGTTTTAGAGATAGACAAAATGATACAATAAAAATATATAAAAGCATTTTTTGTGAACACGCATTATAGAATTAAATTGAAGTGTCCTCAGTAGAAACAAAGTAGAGAGTTCACATCTGTATGTCTTTGAGGTGTAACAAAGGCCCAGTGAAAGCCAAATTGCCCGGAGATGAAGCTTTATTCTCCTTTTCCCATTTGAGATATGCACAGCAGGGAACTGCCAAACTAGCTCAGCTTCACCTTCCAGAGGCTTCGAGCAGCCTGCTGTAAACAGGACAGGATTTTTCCATTCTTTCTTGAGTAACTGTTTTGATCTTATCACTGCAGGTTTCTTTCTTTTGTAAATATTTAATTACATTTATTTATTATTTATGTTTGGGAGATGGGGAGGTGCATATGTACCATGCATGGCACATGTGTGGTTCTCAGGGATTGAACTCTGGTTGTCAGAACTTGGCAGCAAATGGCCTTTACTGTAAAAGCAAGTCTTCATTGTTCTGAGGAAGCTTGTTACTGTCATCCTAGTCTGCAGGTCTCTGCTGGTGCGTTATAATCCTTTGGAAAGATCTGCAGAAGATAAGGAGCAAACTGTGTTGGTATCATCAGGCATAGGATAACTCTCCGTGGAGGAGCTCTGGAGAGGATGCACTGCTGTGTGTTCAGGGAGCAGCAAGGAGCCATCATGGGTGAAGCTCAGGAGGAGGGGAAGCGGTGAACAACAGAGGGGTTATAAACAAGAGGCATCATGGGTGAAAGGTGTGTGGACCATGGCAGAGTTAGGCTTTTATGTGAGTAGCATTGTGGAAGGGGTAAAAGAAAAATGTGGCGTGACTTAGGTGATGAAGGAGTCAAAACTGACCAATGTTCTCAGGGCTGGCTGTGAATAGCTAAGGGAGGAAGCAGGGAAACCAGGCAGAGCCATTCTCAGTATCTTGGAGAGGATTTATGGACTAGGGCTTGGTAAGAATCAGTTATCCTGAGATTAAGTCAGGTTCTGGATCAAACTGGAAGACAGAGGCAACAGGGTTTGCTCAAAGAATGGATATAGATGATGCAGGTGGAAGTCAAGATGGCTTCAGAGTTTTTGACATATGCAGCGGGGTGAAACGAACAAGCAGTCTCCATCTACAAAATGACGCCCGAACGTTTGGCAATGTACATCCACATAAAGCCTAAGAAAGCTTAAAAAGAGCGCTTCTAGATCCACAGAAACAGGAGCCAAGTGCAGCTTTTTAGTAGCTGCGTTATTTTTAGAAAGGCTCTGTTTGCTGGCCACAAGCAGAGGTGCGGTTCCTTAAAAAAAACCAAAAAAACCAGCTTCCTGGTTCGTACTGGTGTGAACAGCTCTGGCTCTTTTGAGAGGTCTGGCTGTGGAGCACTTAAATGGGGTTTGTGAGCAGAGTGCTACAACTTGCTTAACGGCAACATAGACCTGCTGTGTCCCTGGAGCTGTTGCAGTAAGCATGACTCGCAGAGTTGAGTGAACATTCCTCTGCCATGTTGGACAGGGCAGAGTGAACAGCAGGGCCACAGAGTTGGTCTTAGCTATGCCCACTTAGCATTTAAAAAAAAGGTTCTCCTGGTCAGAAAATGATTACAGATATGTAATAAAGACAGATTCAGACAAAAAGAAGATATCTGAATGGGTCACAGTGTTGAATAAATGTACGTGGGCTTATGAGGGAGAAGAAAGAGTACAGAAAGTCATAGATTAAAGGAGTAAATATAATTAAATATTAAAAAGTAATAGAGTAAAAAAAGTAAGCCACATAAAGGTGGAAAATACACAGAGTCTGGATTATGTATATTATTGTATTTTTTTTTTGAATTTTTTGACTCCAGAGTGACATTTAATTCTGAGGGCTGCTAAGCTAAAACAACATATATATTTCAAAGGTGTCTTGTCTTCAAAATTTGGGTCTAAGGATATGTTGTTTTGGAAAAGATGTTCTGCCTTTGCTTCCACAGAGGATAGAAAGCTGCGGATTCCTTACTGGCTAATATAATTTGATCAAACAAGACCCCCTGAAGCAATGGCTTAGATGGTCCAACATCTGTGACAGCTTCGGGACTGCTGGCCAAGATGGACCTACCACACAGTATACCCCATTAAAAACCTGATTAACAATGCCCAATCAGCAGGAAGTATAGTATCTAGAGAACAATCCCGAAGTGGGCTGGTATCTTAAAGGCTATTGGCTGAAGGAGTTCCCACAGCATGCAGCTGTGAGCTGAAGCTGTCATTTTATGAGACGAGGAGGACTGAGAGGAGAACAGATTTAAAGATAGAAGTCAGGGTGTATGGTAGGATGAGTTAGAGATGGCTATTGTCTAGTAGTGATTTTGAGCAGCCTATGAATTCTAGTTCACCTGAGACGATTCTGTTCTGGTTAGAAACTTGGGCATTAGTAATGTGTTAAAAAAGATTTTTAATATGTGTGTGTGTGTCTGAGTTTATGTGTGCACTAAATATGAATGTTAGCACTCAGAGGTTAGAAGGGGGCATTGGATTCCCTGGAACTGGAGTTTGGGTCCTAAAAATAGAATCTGTGTCTTTTGCAAGAGCAGCAAATGTTTTTTTTAACTGTAAGCCATCTCCCCAGTACCATTATTAGATATATTTAATACTATTAGTGCTGTTATTGGTCAGAAGGTTTAATGTTTTAAGAGTAGATGAGATTTTTAAAGTGAAAAATGAGAGTGGATGGATGAAAAGTCCCAAGAATTCAGTCTTAATGAGTTCTGACTTGAGCAGATCAGGAAGACCAGGAAGAGAGGAACAGTTAAGGAATGAAGGAAGATTTTGGTCAAGGAAACCAAAAAAAGGAGTTGAAGAAGAGTAGGAATAAAACCTGAAGAGACAAGTAAATGATAACCTGCTTCAAGGAGAGTAGTATTCGCTTGTCAGGTAATGCCTCATTTTCACGAGCCTCATATTCAAGATCAAAACTTGACCATGTGAATAAGCGATGGTTATTGGTCATCTTGAGAGGTTGAAGTGTACATTGGACAGGAATGGGTTTAAGAGAAGATGATGAGTGAGAAAATAGGGATAGTGGTATAGAAGATAATGGGACAGCCCAATAGTAATGATGRRTGAGAAAATAGGGATAGTGGTATAGAAGATAATGGGACAGCCCAATAGTAATGATGAGTGAGAAAATAGGGATAGTGGTATAGAAGATAATGGAACAGCCCAATAGTAAGAGGGAAAGATTGACCATGTGATGTTGGAAAAGAGGAAAGGAGGAGAGAAAAGGGAAAGGAGAAGGGAAAGCATGAGACTGACTGGTATTGACTGAGGTTTCCCTTTGTGACTGGGAGGTGGTAGGTTAAGTAGAGTGGATGAAGAGATGGGGTCTTAGAAGATCTCTAAGAATGACTTGGCTCTAGTAATAGAAAAGAAGTTTGAATATATGACATACATCTATGTTAATGAATATATAGTGTTATGAGAGCTTGAGGAATATTTAATTATTTTTAAAGCAGAAAATTTGCAGTTTTAGACCATGCTTAATATTGTTTCAATGGCTGCTACATAGTGGAGTTAAAAGTAGTTCAAATGGCCTCTGAAAAGAAGTTTGAAAAGATAGTTTAAGTTTCTCATTTTGTACAGTATCTGAACATATTTTGATATTATGACATAGGACATACATGATACACATTCATGTTACACATGTGTATATGTTGTATTACTTTGGTTTTTGTGTAGACAATAGGAGCCAGATTTCTCTTTTCCTAGGGGTAATACCCTCATCCAGGGCATCCTGCCCTGTGTCCTGCAAGGCAGAACACTGCACAAGAGGCCAGGTGAATGCAGCAGCCAACTGGCTCTGCTGAGGTTCTCCAGCTTGTCCCTTAGCTTTAGGTCACATGCTTCAGTCTAATCATGTTTTTATTGAATGTCTTACAGCAGGCATGCTGATGGTAAGCCTCTAAAAAAGCCCAAAGTACCAAGGAGCCTCTCACACCTCACCTGATACCTCATTTTATCTGTGTCCATGCGTTCTGCCTGACGGTGGGGTATGTGTGTATTCATGTGTGCTCGTGAGGTCCATATCATCATGCTTCACCTTTATTTTCTAATTAATTAATTAATCAGTGATAAAATCTGTCACTGACCCTGGGACTCTCAAGTTTGACAAGTGTGACTGGCCAGCGAGTTCCAGAAATCTCCCTACTTTCCCCATCTCCCATCCTCAGAGCAGGGTTACACTTGTGAACCTGCACTCCAAGCTTTTCCATGGGGACTGAGAATCCAAACTGAGTTCATTCTTGAGCAGCAGGCACTTTGCCCTGTGAGTTATTTTATCGGCCCTCTGTAACACATTTTATAAAGCCTCATGTGTAATTCAGTACTCTCTTGGGTTATGTGAACTGATGAGTAAATTAAGAACTCGAGGGTGTTTTGGGAACTCCACTTTATAGCCAGAATGTTAGAAGCATCATCTATACAATCTAGGGCAAATGGCACCTCAAGTGTTTGTTCTGTGCCTTGTAACTCTAGCCAGGCAGGGTCAGAAGTGAATGGAACTCGTGGGTATCCAGTAGGTGTCCACTGCTGCAGAACTGATAGCCTTGCTCTCTGGTGGCATGAGTCTCAGCACCTTTTTAGGCCACAGGAGTCTTTTGTGTTGAATGTGATGTAAGAACAAGGGTAAGCACTGCCACCTGATGGAGTCAGTGAACCCAGAGGCAGAGTGACCGTGGAAGAAAGGGCTTTATTGACAACAAGCTGGCTGTTGGAATATGCAGGCTCTTGTCTTCCGGTGGGCATCTTGCCCTTTGCACTGAGGGAGAATGTTTTGTAGGAAATTTTAAATTAAAGGAAGGTGTGGAGGTTCCAGACAGGTGGGCTGCCTTAGTTGTTTATTGTGGGGGTTCCAGACAGTTGGGCTGCCTTAGTTGTCCATTGTTCCTAAAGAAGGCCTCTGGAGGACAAGCTCCACACATCCCCTCTTGCTCACTTAGGTCAGTCACTGTGTTGGCAACAGAGGCTTGTGTCTGGTTGTGTTGGTGCCTCTAGCAGCACACTTCTGGGTGTAACCTTCTCTGATAACTTGGGACCAGGTTCTGCTCAGGAAGAGAAGGTCTGTCTTTGTTCTCATTGACTTCAATGTGCTGCAAATCAATAAAAAAGACAGGCTTTAACAGAGGTAGGGTAGGCAGGAATGAGGAAATTATAAGGGAAACTCCTTATAATTGGAACTTGACATGAGGAGCTGTCGAGGGCTTTCCCAGGCAGCTTATTGTTTCTTGACACAGTACTTGTTATGCATTTTTTGTTGTTATGACTTAAACTAGGGAACAATGTTATATTACATAAAAAAATCTTTTTCAATATAGTGACATTAACCACTGATGCAGACAGGAAGCTCCCTTAAACGAAGCCATGTAGTACAATGACTAGGAGTTGGATTTGGGTCATTGTTAGCTATCAATTTGACAAATCTAGAATCATCTGGGAAGAGGGAGCCTCAACTGAAGAATTGACTCAATCAGACTGGCCCATGGGCAAGCCTGTGAGGCATTTTCTTAACTGCTAAGTGATGTAGGAGGAACTCTGACCACAGTAGACAGTGCCACCCCTTGGCAGGTTGTATAAGATGCTGGCTGAGAACTACTAGCCAGTCAACAAGCAGCATTCTTCGTGGTTTTCCGCTCTGTTTCTGCTTGAATGCCTGCCTTGACGTCTCTCAGTGATGGATTGTGATCTGGCACTTTAAGTCAAATAAACCCTGTCCTCTTCAAGATGCCTTTGATCAGAGGGTTTGATCACAGAAACAGAAAGAATACTAAGGACAGATACTCAGTATTCAGTGGTCCTTTCTGTATATCTTTCTTAGTTATCTCTGGACAAATATCTAAACCTCCAAACCTCAATTTCTTATAAAAATGGCTAATAACTACCTGGCAGAGATTTAATAGCTAAGTGAGATAAAACATTCACTTCACTCATACTGACTAGCATTCATAGCTCTGGAATGTACTTCTACCAGAGGAGAAAAGTAATCGTCAATATTACCCAGCTACAAACCTTGTGACGTACAACAGTGACCTGCCTTCAAGATATACTGGTACAATAGTGGCATAAATGCTATGGGAGTACCCAACCACTTTTTTTAAAAAATTGTTTTTATTGAGCTATATATCTTTCCCTGCTCCCCTCCATTCCTCCCCACTCCTCTTTTGCCCTTCCCCATCATCCCCACGCTTCCATTTTCTCAGGAGATCTTGTCTTTTTCTACTTCCCATGTAGATTAGATCCATGTATGTCTCTTTTAGGGTCCTCATTGTTGTCTAGGTTCTCTGGGATTGTGAGTTGTTTCCTTTGCTTTATGTCTAAAAGTCACTTATGAGTGAGTACATATAATATTTGACTTTCTGGGTCTGGGTTACCTCACTCAATATGCTGTTTTCTAGATCCATCCATTTGCCTGCAAATTTCAAAATGTCATTATTTTTTT
>LOJH01011858.1:12197-32048 GCA_001685095.1 Ellobius talpinus
CACACACACACACACACACACACACACACAGTTTAAATAAATGGAGAAGGGCCATTAGCCCTTTGAATAGGTGCGTATCTGGTTGGCCACATCAACTTAATTATGAAACAGAAATGCTAGTTTGAAGCTATGTAACACCTTTCTTCCCTGCACCTTAGCTCTTCAAGCTGTGGCCTGAATCAGCTGAGGGACCTGTTAAGAACACACATTTCAGACTGGAGAGACAGCTAAACGGTGATTAAGAGCACTGGCTGATCTTCAGAGGCCCCAGGTTTAATTCCCAGCACCTACATGGCAGCTCACAACTGTCTTAACTCCAGTTCCAGGGTATCCAACGTTCTCTTCTGGCCCCTTTGGTGTGTGGTGCCCAGATATGAATACAGGCAAAACACTCATATAAAATAAACATACACATTCATCTTCAAAGCTGAGGGTTAGTGATGGCTCAGTTGGTAACTGCTCCACAGTAGGAGGGCCTGAGTTTGGACTGCTCCTGTGATCCCAGCACTGGGGAGGCGGGTGGGTATAGGAGGGTCTCTGGGACTTGCTGACCAGTCAGTACATTTTTAAAATAAAGGAAAAAAGTCATTGAGGAGACGCTTAGCTCCAACCTCTGGCCTGCTTGACCTGTGGATTTCCACTCTCAAATACGGACAAATTACAGGCGTGTGCTACCATAATACTTTCCTACAGAGGCTCTCGGCTGCGGGGTGCTCACTTCCATAGGCGAGAATTACAGAACTTAATACCTGTCTGTGGTCTGCTCTGTTCCTGCGGGCTTCCAACCCTGGGTGGGGATTCTACCTTACATAGCAACAGGCATAAGATCTTTGGGAACCCCAGCACCCAGTGAAAGAAATCATTGCTGTGTAGAGTTTTTTTACTGTAGGGAGAATGCAGGGAGAAGCCTGAGGGTCACTCTCCTTGGGACTGGAATGGATCAAGTTAGTTATGATGGGCAGGTGAGCAAGCTCCTCTAAGCGAGAGTCTGGCTTGCTTAGCTGTCACATTCGCACCAGCTGTCCCCATTTGTGACACTTCTCGGTAACAGTAGGTGGGGGTGGGGGTGGGGTGACTGAGCCATCCTTGCTGATGGACGATGATGAAGAACACACCAGTGCAGATCCCCAGAGGAAGAACGTGTCAGCGCGGGTGGAGGAGGAGGTAAGGAAGAGCTCTGGTCCGAGGGCCATAGCAGGTTGGATTTCATGAGTAAAATCTGGATCACAGATTTACAGTTTGTTCTTAAGCTGCAACAGCGTTTCTGTGGTTCCTGGTCTAGTTCTCAGAAGGATGGAAACTGCATACAGGGAGCAGTGTAAGCACCCTGGAGAAGGAAAAAGGTGTGGAATGGGTGCATGGCTGGCCCCTGTGGCTTCCCTTTAAAAACAGTGGTCCTCAGGGCCGCTGCCTGGGGCAAGAGGGTCTCAGTCAGGGTTGTAGGGAGGTTTTCTTTTTCAGTATTTCCTGATTGGCTTAGAATTTCTGCCTAAGGGGCTGGAGAGATGGCTCAAGTGGTTAAGAGCACTGGCTGTTAACTCATAGATCATGAGTTCAATTCCCAGCACCCACATGGTGATTCACAACCATCTATAATGGTATCTGCTGCCCTCTTCTGGTGTGCAGGTGCACATGCAGGCATAACACTGTATACATAACAATAAATCTTTAAAAAAATTCTATGTAGAGCAGAAGGCAAATGATCAGATGCCGTGTGCACCTTGAGCACAGTGGCCATGGTCTTCTCTGTGCTGCTTAGATGAACAACTTTGTAGGAAGTGCTAGTCTCGAACTAATCAGGGGCAGAGACCCAGCCGTACACTGTTCTGCCAAGTGCTGGGCAAGTCTTGTCCTGTTACGAAAGGAGGAGTGTGTCCTGCCCTGGCCTCCCAGGCACAGAGGCATGCCTGCAGCAAGCTTATTCTAGCCAGCCCTTCCCTGAAGAGAACCCCGAGTGGAGATAAAAGCCCTGGAACAGGTCTTGCAGGGAAGCAGCAGCCAGAGAGATGGGTGGGTCACTGGCAAGGCCCTGGTCCTTAGGAGCTGAGTTAATGACCAGTTCCAACGTGTTTCATTTTTCTTTCCTGTAACCCCCATTCTGATATCACACCTCTAAGATGACAGTAGGGGGGCCCAGGGTCAAGAAGGGACAGAGTTTGGTCATTCCTACCCTGACCCCCAAGCTGACTTACTCCCCTGTACCCTGAGGTTCCTAGCTCTTCTAGATGTGTCAGTCACCTTCAGTGGGAGATGGCGCCCAGTGCCTTGAGCTTTGGGCTGGTCCTTTTCCCGCTTTCAGATCTCCGTCCCATAGGAGCCTCAGTTAATGTGTCCAGAATCACTGTCTGCCCTCCATGCCAGCCTGTGCTGACTGTGGAGTTCAGTCATTTTCCTTGCCACTCGTGCGGGGTTCACGTCCTCTTTTTTTTTCTCCTCACCTCACCCCACCCGGATCAGGCCCGGGGGCCCATCATCCTTTAAGCCTGTATTCCCATCTCTCAGTATGTTGCGGTCCTCAGTAGGTATCTGAAGTCTGTGCATGCCTCTAGTTGACCTCTCTTGGCTTGCTTTGGTTGTTCCAGCAGCTGTACACAGAAGCCCTCCCTGAATCTAAACTAGCTATGCTGCTCAGTCCCCTGGCCTCTCCAATGGTCCACCATATACTTTATATCACCGGAATGACTCCATGCTCTCCATTTGTCCAGCACTCAGTGCTGCCCTTGATCCCCCACTGCAGCCACCACCCTGGGCCTCTGCAGCTGACTTCCCAGGTTGTCTGCCTCTCCTTGTGCTCATTCATTCAGAAGTTGTCCACTTAGGGGCAGAGAGCAGGGCTGGGTCTGTGAGCTCAGCAAATCCTGTGCTTCACATTTCTTTTATAAGCCCTCCTCCCACTCTGGGTGGTGTGTGAAGTATGGTATTACTGAGATACATGTTTCTGTGTCTCCTGACTAGACTGTATGCCCAGGCAGATAGTATGTGCCTCTCTGATAGTGAGGCCTCTGCGCCAGTGACATTCTTGGCTCGCAAGCCAGCAAACTGTAGTCTGTAGATTAAACCCAGCCCACCGTTGGCTTTTGTGGGTACAGTTTTATTGGCACACAATGCCCCATCCTCTGGCCACCAACAGAGTATTGCTTTCTGGTCCTTTACAAAGCAGATGTGCAGCATGGCCTTTAGGTGAGCAGTAGGGACTATAGAACACAAACTGCATGTAGCTCCAGGTCCACCGTACCATTTAAGGCCCACAGTGACCCTGTGAGGTGTAGCAAACTTCTTTCTCCAGACAAGAAAAGGCGGCACAGTTGCTAAGCAAGTGGTCTGGGATCGGAATGTGGCTGGCAGTCTCCAGAGCCCTGAGTGGCCTCCAGAGAATGAGGGGGAGCCTTGGCCATTAAGGAGAAGAAAAGGGGGTAAGGGTGTTGCAGGAGAACTAGAGGTGCTTATGGGGGACCCCAGCCTCCGACAGTCCGTGCCCAACTAAGCAATCCTGTCCCAAGTGAGGAGTATTAAATTCCAGGGAGCTTGCCATCGGGAACTCAGATGCTGGCTGGGCAGTCTTCTGTTCTTTCTGTCTTGGGGTGTCCTTTGTCCCTGTTGACTTCTGAGCACTGTGATGAGATATGTCAAATTGAACAGGACAGAGGAGACCTGTGGTTTCTGCTCTGGTCCCTACATTTATTCAGGTCAGGCCTTGTTTCAGGTGTGCAGGCCTTCAGGGTCAAGGTAGAACATACCCTGTCCTTGATTCTCCATGTCAGTGGGGCTAAGAGGAATAGAGACAGGGCAGGAAGGAGCAAGAGGCCTGTTGCCATGGGTCCGGTGGCCCAGCTCTTGCTTCCGTTGGCATTCCTGGGCTTTCTGTTGCTGTGGATGCCAGGAGCCCTGTGTGTTGCAATCCCAAGCTCACTGGAAAGGAGATTTTCTTTGACTCTGTATCCTTCCAGTGTCTGGTGTTCGTGGGGGGTCATAAGGCACTCTGGGAAACCAGTTAATTTTTGTTGTATGCATTTGTTTTCCAGTGTTAGGGACAGAGCCCAGGGCTTCATGTATGCTAGGCAAGTCCTCCACCCCTAAGCCCTTGCGAAACAATTTTTATGTGTTAACAAGGAGCTGCTTTGTGGGTGAGTGCTGGATTGAACTTTGTCCTTCCCAGGTGTGAAGTGCCTGTGACTGGACAGCTTGTGAGTTCAGGTATTGTGTAATTAGAATTGTGTATACGTTATTAACCCACATTTTTTGCATAGGCAGTTATCCAGTCTGAGAGTTCCTACAGCCAGAATTCGTGGCAGAGATGGAGTTGGCCCACTGCCCCCCTCAGTTACTTTCAAGTCACTTGGGGACAGGACCTTTAGTCTAACCTATGGCTGTATAATCACCCCAGCTGTGGGCAGGGCAGGGTTGGACTTGATAACAGCCTCCTGGTTGGGACAGATAGGTGAGCCAGACAGCTGCCCAGAGCCATGGAGTCAGCTTCTCAGCCCTGCAGACCGCTAGTGAAGTCCTTGGCCTGCAGGAGTTCAAGTATAGCGTCTTTCCTGGCTGGTTGCTATCCTGTGAAGTGGTAGATGTGTAAGGCAGGGTGGAATGTCATTACCTTATACTGGGGACATTGAGACCAAAGCAGAGGCAGTTTGAAAGGTGTTTAGAGATGATTCTGTTGGGTGCTGTCCCTGCCTGTTATAGTATCTGAGTCCTTTAAGGGCCACCACATAGGCTACCACCAACTCCCCCTTGCTACAAGACTCAGTGAGCAGAAGCATAACAGTTCCTTCCCAAGAGTTCCCAAGTTGGGGAAGAGGACAAGGCAGCTACCTGACTTAGTGAATAGGATAACATAGACTCCAAGTCCTCAGAGGGAGTTGTTCAGGATGGATCTTGAAGACTAAGTAGGAGTTGACTGTGCATACAGCCTGTCCTGTGGTTGTTTACCAAATCAGAATAGCGAGGCTGAAATTGGAGCTGCTGGGTAGACCTTATTAGACACAGGATGGACAGTGACCGCAAATATCATACCGGACATTGGCTCATACCAGACCCTCCATGTTCTCTGTCTTATGTCATTGGTGGCAATGCCTCTTACTCACCAGAGGCCCCTGAGAAGCTGAGGGTCATAGAGAAAAGTCTGAGCCCACAGCTTAAATGGGAACTTCAACCCCAGCCCACAGCAGGCCTGTGACTTTGGGCACCTTCCTTCATGTACTGGGCTGTTTCTCCATCTGTGGGAAGAGACTGGCCCTGTTGCCCTCTGAGGGGTGCTGTGAGCAGCAGCTGAGAGAGAACCAGCCCCAGTGATGCGGTCTTTGTTGGCTTGGAGACTCTAGAATCAATGAGCTGCTTCCCCAGGGCCAGCTTTGATCACACCCATGTCCATGAGTGTTTTCCTCCCCCGGGAAGCTTGGATTCAGGCCCGTGTGGGAGAATGAGCACACGGTGGGTAAGTGCAAGCTCCATCCTTGGTCCTTGTTGCAGGCTGTGAGTAGGACAAGTCTTGGGAACCTTCCCCACCAAGGAAGGTGATAGTTCCTGGTGTGTACTGTTTATAAACTGTGAAGATGTGGGAGACATGCAAGCCGCCTCACTCCCAACCCCCACTCAGGACACCAAGCATTGCTGAGAGGGGCTCATGGGATGTGAGAGGCTCAGGAGAGCAAGGTCTGCAGACATGGCTCCTAGACTGGCCTCTTCCATGATGCCAGCAGAGGCCAGTTTCTGCCTGCTCCTGTCTGGGATTTGTATTTCCTCTGCTGCGACTTGATTGACCCCTACTTAGTCCTGGACTTCGTTCCCTCGGCAGTCTCAGCCACCCCCTTCACTTCCCTGTGTTCCACCCCCTTCACTTCCCTGTGTTAAAGGAAACGAGGCCAGAGGTGACCCAAAGTGTCAGTAGAGTCCACTTTCCAATGGGGTCCAAATCTGACTGTGGAAGACCTTGAAGAAAGGTTGCCTTCCCAGAGTTCCTCATTATCTGCTGTGCTGGGGAGCAAACCCAGGACCTTGTGCGTGCTAGGCATTTGCTCCACGCTGATCTGCACCCCAGCACTATTTTATATTTTCTCGATTCTTGAACTTTTTTCTTTGAGAGTCTACGTGCCTGGCTTCATGGGAATGGGTGAGGCTGACACGGACTGGATGCAGAGCTTCCCACCGTGTGTGTCCCTCACCTGGTTGCTTGGCTCCAGGGGCCTGAAAGCACTTTGTTTGGAAGTCCTAGGGTCATGACTCTGGCCTTATCTGATGGCTCTCCTGTTGGTGTTTGCTCTTCAGGAACTGAGAGAGGACAACATTATCTTAATCGAGACCAAGGCCATGTTGGAGGAGCAACTGACCGCCTCCCGGGCTCGCAGTGACAAAGTCCACGAGCTAGAGAAAGAGAACCTGCAGCTAAAATCCAAACTCCATGACCTGGAACTGGTATGAATGAAGCGGGTGCCGTGTGCAGAAGCGATTGTGGGGTTATAGGAGGGGCAAGCTCCTCTGGTGTGCCAGCTTCTGAGTTTGCTGACTCCCAGCAGCTTGTGAGTTAAGAGAAGAGCTTGCAGCATTCAGTGCCTTGAGTGCACTTAGTGCCCTCAAAACAGCTAGGACCTGACGTACGTGTTGCTTCTGCAAGAGTGAACACATGTGTCTTTTTCAAGGGTCCTCAATGGCTCTTGAATGGGTTGAGCACTGGCATGTCATCTCGTCACAGCACTTGAGGGTGCAGAGACCTACCTTAGAGCTGATAAGTTGCCTGTCACCACAGTGTCATGTTGCAAAGTACTGTTCCTTGTGTTCCTACATTCAGAGCGTTTACTGGGACCTTAGAATTTCCTTCTTGACCTAAGTGGCCAGATCCAGGGACTCTCTAGTAGTGGTCCCTGTTGCAGTGGGGCCCTGCGTGGGGGTGTTTGTGTGCAGTTCTCTGTCTGGAAGGAAGCATTGTGTCCTGAGCGGATAGTAGTTGGTACTTCGCGTCTGAGACCAGTCGGCCCTCTCTCCCACGTTCCCTCTTTCTATCCCAGGATCGGGACACAGATAAGAAACGAATTGAGGAGCTGCTGGAAGAAAACATGGTTCTGGAGATCGCACAGAAACAGAGCATGAACGAGTCTGCCCACCTGGGCTGGGAGCTGGAGCAGCTGTCCAAGCATGCAGACCTATCCGATGGTAGGTAGCGCCCAGTGCTGGGACCCAACCCCACCAGAGCTACTGCTCATTCAGGAGCTGAGCCCGTGACTGCCTCTGCAGCTTCTAACAGCCCATCCATTCTCCACGAGTAAATGTGATTTCCTCAAGTGCCGTTTGGAGCTGTTTCATTATGGTCATCCCCAGGGGAAACATGAGTGGCCTGGCAGCCCCGATGCCCAGAAGTAAACGCTAAATGAAGTGCTGGGATTTCTGGGTTTCCCATATGGATACTCTGAAGCTTCCAGATCACAGCTCTTTGCTGATGACAGAAAGCCCTGACACCAGAAGTGTCCCCAGTGATCACTAATCCTTATTATAAATGGACCCTGGATATTATTTGCCCTGTTCATTTGCATAATTGGGCAGGATGGATGCAGCCTCTCCTGTCTCCCTGGTGGGGATGCTAAGTGGCCACTTCTCCCTAGTCTCTGGCTCTTTATGATCCTTATGATCTTGGGGGAAGGGGAGGGAGGAGAGTCATTCTTCCTGGCTCGCACTGCTGCCCTCTGCTGGTACCCTGAGATAAGCTGTTAATTATGGGAAGGGTGGGGGACCCCAGTCAGCGCTGCAGCAGGAAGCTCCAGCGCCCAGCAAACAATAAGCCAATTCCTGTGTTTGAAAATAGCCGCGTTCACCTTTCCTATGCACCCGACTTAACAAGTTAGTATTGACTGACCACTTGACAGAGCAGGCTTGGACATTTGGCTTGTTTTAGGTTTGAAAGATATCAATAAAAATACCCTGAGAATACTACCAAGGTCATTTCTTCCAGTGCTCTTACCAGCTCTAAACATGAAAGCATTGCATTAGCTTGTTTCTGTGGACACTGAACTGTGTCTGCTTTGGTGCCTGTGTACCAAGCTGAGGTGCCTAGGAGCCACACAGGGTGGGTGGGGAGAAGGCATTGTCTATGGCTCAGAAGTTCAAGTCCACCGAGAAGAACTTCTGCCCCCTGGTGGACTGGAGAAGCAGTGCAGGCTTTCAGGGCCAGCTTCAAAGGCCTGGTCAGTTCATACTGCTTGGTGTAGTTTATGAACCCTTTAAGTCAATTGCCATGATAGATTTTTTCTTTTTTATTTTAAAAATTAGATTTATTTATACATAGGTGCATACATGGAAGTGAGGACAGTTTGTGGGGATTGGTTATTCATCCACCATGTGAGGACCCAAACCCAGGTCATCAGGCACCTTTACTCCTTGAGCCATCTCCTGACCACATGATTTTGTGTGCATGGGTGTTTTTGCCTGCGTGCATATCTCTACTACTTGCATACCTGGTGCCCATGGAGGCCAGAAGAGGGTCTTGGAACCCTTGGAATTAGAGTTACAGATAGTTTTGATCTGCCATGTGTGTGCTGGGAACTGAACCTGGGTCCTCTGCAAGAACAGCCAGTGCTCTTGAATACTGAGCCATCTCTCTGGGCCTATGATTTATTCTTAGTGATAGTGTTGGTTGGTCTCACTATGTTACCCAAATTGGCTCCAAACTCCTGGGCTCAGGTGAGCCTCCTGCTCCATTCTCCTGAAGCTGGGTTAAACTGTGCCTGGCCCTAAATACTTCAGATTGTGCGTGGGCTGCGGATTGAAGTCAGGGCCTCATGTATACCAAGCACATACATTACCACTAAGCTCTACCCACAGCTCTAGTGGGCTCAGAAAGATGGAAAGACCTGGCTCAGCGTGCTGGCTCCTCTAATCGGGGCCTGGAGTAATACCATGTCTTTAAATTTTAGCTTCTCCAAATGCCAAAGAAGGGCAGCAAGCTTGCCTTCAGCCTCATGGGAGGAGACCCAGACTTTAGCCCTGTCTGGCCCCGTTTATGTTTACTGTACCTGTGAGCCCCGGTTGCTGGGTGGTCCGATGCACGAACCTTTGTGTTCAGTGTGGAGCACGTTTGAGTTGCTAATAAGTTGCCTGCATTTGGTGCCGTTGCTGAACTTGTGGACGCTTGAAAGTTATTCTGTGCTGACTCCCAGCATGGGAGGGTCAGAAACGTGACCAGTGGTGGACAGCTCAGCAGGTAAATGTGCTTGCTGCCAAGCCTGAGGGCTCGAGTTCAGTGCCCAGAACCCACATAATAGGAGGAGAGAATCAACTCCTGCAAGTTGTCCTCTGATGTCCATGTGCACGCACTCATACACACACACAAATTATAATAAAACTTAATAGTTAAAAAAAATTTATAAAAATGACCTTCACATAAGTATTGCAGTAGTTGTCTAATAGGAAGAAGTAATATCCAGCATTGCAGAAGTAATGGCCACAGACTGAGTTAGTGGACTTTTATTTTATGCCAGCTGCTTTGCTTGGGCTGTTTTTTTAAATTAAAATACTTTTATGTCATTTCTCCACTTCCCTTTCCTCTCTCCAATTCTTCCCTGTGTGTCTTTAACTGTTCTCCCACACAGCTAAATGTATAAATACACCCTACTTAGTTCATAGACTGTCACTTGTGTGTGTATGTTTTCAGGGCTGGCCATCTGGTACTAGATAGCAGATTTGGGGGGCTCTTTCTTGAGGAAGAATTTCTCCTGCTCTCACCATTCCTTAGTTGACTGTAATTCTTTGCCTAGGTTGAGATCCCCTGTGATTTCCCTGTTGTGTGTTAACATGTCTGTTGGTATTATCCTGTTGGTTTTGTTTAGGCAGCCATGACGAGGAGACTTCCTGGTGTAGCTTCTCTGACATTTCTAGGACTTTAACTCTTACAGCCAACTTCCTGTTCCTCTGGCTCTTACAGTCCTCTTCTGCTGAGACCCCTGACCTTAGGTGCAGGAGTTGTGTTGTAGATGTATCAGGTGGGGCTGACTACATCTTCTGTGATGATCTTCATCTGTTTGGTGAGGCCTATATAGGATATGTATTTAGACTGTAGTTAGACATTATACAGGTTGCAGGTTCTTTCTCCAAGATCCATGATGACTAGGTTGCGAACTGGGCGGAGGCCTCCCAAGTGTCTCTGAACCTGTGTTGCTTCTAGGATTGGACATACTGCGTTGATGCCCCAGTCCCCTCCTTGTTGCTGCCATTGTTGCGTTGGGTCTTTAGGACGGTCTGGCTTGTTGGGTCTGTGCACTTGGACTGGTAGATGATAATACGAGAGAGGACACACGCACTCTTCAGTCCTTATAGTTGTGGAACGATCTGGACACACACATCACATGTTGAGTCTGAACACACATGGATGGGTTTGCTGTGGACCTCAGCAGCTTCTCTCCTCTCCTAGCCTCTGGGTGATGAGAAGAGTCAGGAACAGAGGGACAGAGAATGTCAACAGTGCAGTGTGATGAGGTTCAAGTTGGTGAGTGGACAGAGGAGGGACTGGGGAACAGCCGTGACTGCCTCCTGAGACGCCCTGGGACTCACCTGAAGCCGTGCCTCTGCTTGTAGGAGGAAAGGACCAAGAAATCTACTCCTTGACTCAAGATTAAGTGTGGGGTTGTATAAATGCAGAGACATTTACCTCATCTCACTGAGACATCTAAAGCAGCCTTGCATGTATTGTCTGACTCTTCTTCAACCTAAGGTGTGAGGTTGGAAGAAATCTGCCCAGGTTCTAGCCCGGGCTGGCAGCTACAGGCATATATACACAGGCTGCCCAGGTTCTAGCCCGGGCTGGCAGCTACAGGCATATATACACAGGCACCACTTTGCTTCACTCAGTCAGCTGGTCACTCTGCCCTCCCTGCTGAGCAGCTGAGATGCCCACTGCTCCTGGAGCGGGCACCGAAAATGCCTGCAGCCCTTGAGTCAGTCGAGTAAGCAGTGTGGTGACCCAGGTTCCCATCAGTCCCATGAGTGGCGCCTACAGTGTAATCCAGTTTCTTCTTAAGCTCTAGATTGAGTGGACCCAACTCTGCCAGCAGAGACCTCACTCTTGGGTGCTGAAGCAGCATTCCCAATCGGATGAGAACAGAGAACAAGAGGAATGCCTTGTTCTTGGGCTTGGCTTGTGTCAGAGGGTGGAAGCAGGGGTTCCTGAAATGCTAGACCCTGACTGACTCGGCACTTCAGCCTCCAGGAAGTCCTTCGTGTTCGAGCTGAACGAGTGTGCCTCGAGCCGCATCCTGAAGCTGGAGAAGGAGAACCAGAGCCTCCAGAGTACCATCCAGGGGCTGCGGGACGCGTCGCTGGCGCTGGAGGAGAGCAGCCTCAAATGTGGGGAGCTGGAGAAGGAGAACCAGCAGCTTAGCAAGAAGGTGACCTCCCTTGGTGGGCACGGGACACCCAGTGTGCGATGTAGGAGCTGGCGTGCCTCTGGGCCTTTAGCACACCCACTGCCAGGCTCCAGGGAGACAGCGATCATTCCCTTACTGGTGGCTCTCCTGTAGGAACTGTCTGTGTCTCCTGTCTGTGTTCTCTTGATTTGCTCCTTAGTCCCATATAAGGCACCTGGTGCGGTGGAGGGAGGGGAGCAAGGTCTGCTGGCAGGAGACCCGTCCCCAGGAATCCTGCCTCTGTTGCTTCTCTCCTCTGCACAGGGCTTGGCCCAAACCCTCCCACTGTGAAAAGGACCTTCATGGAACCATCTAGCTACATTTACCCTCTCATGGTCCTTTGAAGTACGGATTGTCATGTGACATTTTAGCTGCCAAGTGATTTGTTCTTCCTTTAGAGAACAGGAGACACCCCTCTCTCATGCCTTGTCTTGTGGTGCAAAGCGAAAATGGGAGACGTGAGCACATGGTTTGGTCTCTTGGGCTTTTGTGGTCCCAAGGCAGGGGATGTCTTTATAAATGGGCATTCAGTGTTGGATAGAATGAAAAAGAGCTGACATAAAAGAAGATGAGACCTTCCCACTCTGTGGGTTCTCAGGAAAGCCCTGGCTATCTTCTTACTGGGCTAGGGACAGTGTGGGTCACCTCTGTTCTATAGACTGTCCTTTGTATACAAACACATGCAGTGGTCACTGCCACCAGCTCCTCCTGCCCATGTCCTAGCTTCTGTTTTCCCTAAGCCCTTTGGCTCTTACCAGCCCTGTCCTGTTGTGGTCCCAGGAAAGCCATGACGTCCCACAGAGTTCCCAGTAGCTAGGGATTAATGGGACACTAGAAGGGGGGCTGCTTTTCCCAGACCAGAGTTGTCCTGTGTCCTGCCCATAGAGTATGTCTGACAGTAGTCTGCCCAGCCAGTAGAGGAGGCCGTTTCCGTCCTTTATACAGCTCTGACCATCTTTTGGTCCTAGTTCCTTGTGTTTGGTGAGTAAGCACTTGAGCACCAGTAGGAGGTCACACTCAACCAGCTCAGCCTCCCCCCCATTTCCCCATTTCCTTTCTGTTACCCCCAGTCATTCTCTGTGTGGTAGGGCTCACTGGAGTCCTTGCAGTTTCCCTGCTGGGTCCTTGAGACACTGCCTCCCTCCAGTCTTTATACCAGTGTCATGGAGATGCAGTTCCTATAGCCAAATAGGAAAAGATTTCATATTATCAGAGGAAGAAGGCCCCGCTTGCTTTGGGGGAGATGTCAGGAGCAGCTGTCCGAAGTGTCTGAGCCCCAGCAGTAAGGACAGAAGCTTTCTCAAGCTTACCAGCCTGTAGCTAGCTCTCAACCCAGCATAGCCAGGTTGCTGGGGGGGGGGTGCTGTCTTCAGGAAGCAGTAGAATGTGGGACAGAGAACCAAGAAGGAAGAAGAGGTGATCCCAGAGCAGCCAAACAGGACCCAGGAAAATACCATGTTTAGATAGCAGTGGCAGCATTGGACCCAAAGACTGGCATAGCTCAGGGCAGAGCTGGGGGCCTTATCCCACAGGCCTGGAAGTATGCATAGAGGGACATGCGTCCAGCCCTTCTTAAAGGCATTAGGCCACACTGACCCCTGTGGGCCAGTACTCTTCCATAACTGACCCCACCTTCCTTCTCATTTCTGGCCCCACAGCATGCTCTGTGCTGGGCCAACTCAGTCTCCCTTCTGTGTGTCAGGTCTCAGGTGAGATGGGTGGTCTTGATTTTGGAAAAGACCTGTATGTGGCACATCATAGCATCCTTCTGGAAAGCTGTGACCAACATGGCTGGATGAGTCACACCTGCCCTAGGGTCCCATGCTGGGACTCCTAACAACCGTGATGCATGCACACCCCACCATCCCCGCCTTTCCCGCTGGTGGACCCCATTTTCTCCTAAGGAAGGTATTATGGTACCCCAAACTGTGAGGTCGGAAGGCTGGGTGGCACCTCAAGAAGGAGAGAGATTGCAGAGTTTTTATAGACAAGGATTCTCAGAGCTGTGGGATCTTGAACCTTTGTCTGTACAATACCGCAAGCTGAGGGAGAGCTGCAGCTCAACCCCTGTGCTCGCAGGGTCACTGGGCTTCCCTGGTTCTACTTTCAAGGTTCAGATTGAACGGTGGCCTGAGCTTCTGATGCTTCTCAGCATCGCTTTTAGAACAGTGGTCCCTAACCAGCAGCCTGAGGCACACTAAGATGACATAAAATACCGATCCCCAGACCCCACCCCAGACCCGTAGAGTCAGAAACTGGGCATGGGCCCTGCAGTCTCCAGGGAGGGTCAGCTACCTGTGATGCAGCAGATGTTGTGACTGAGCATCATGAGTGTGTCTGGCCCTGATGAATGGTCAGGCACTCATTCGAAGTCACGTTGTCAGTAGGGGGGACAGGTTTGCTTTGCCCTTCTGAGGCCAGCATCCATGTCCCATGCTGAATACAGTTGGTGACAGCAAGAAGAGACAACCTGGGCTTGAAGCCTCAGCAGAGTAGATTAGCTTGAGTATCTACAGAGAACAGGATTGCCTGTCCTGTTGACTCAGGTCCTGCATCCTCATGGGCACCCAGATGCTCGGAAGATGTGGAGAACTCTTGTCCAGATAACTCGTGCTCTCGGAAGCTTGGGTACCGGAGGGTGCCTCTGTCAGAGCCTGGTGTTGGCAGGTTTAATAGGAGGATAATGTCTAGGCAGATCAGTGCAGTTTGGTCTGGGGCAGCAGCCATGAACTGTGGGGGGAAGTAGAGTGTGCAGAAGGGGCAGGGTTTGATGATAGGTTTACCTAGGAGGATAAAACCTAAGCAGCTGGGTGCTTTCACCATGCATAAGGAGCGGAAGGGGAACCATACGGTACTTGTGGGGAATCTGGCACTGGGTGTTTGGGTGACGTGGTCTGACACAGCGGAAGTAGATGAGGTCAAGAAAAAAAAAGCAAGATATGGCGTAGATTAGACACAAAGCAGCATGGGTAACCTGGGACAGACAAGGGCAGGCCTCTGCCAAGTAACTTCTCTTATCCCGAGCGGGAAGTGCAGGTCATGTCAAGTCCATGACTGAGGGACGTGGAGGACTTTGTGCAAAGTGACACTGGTACCTTTTTTTCCTCAAGGGGCTGTGGGAATAGCCTGGGCAGAGAAGGCTCTGTCTGTCCAAACACAGCTCGCTTGAGTTAGGCTGGCTGTCACAGGCTGGATCTTTAAATCTGCAGATTGAAAAGTTGCAAACACAGCTGGAGAGAGAAAAGCAGAGCAGCCAAGACCTGGAGACTCTGAGTGAGGAGCTGATCCGGGAGAAGGAGCAGCTGCAGAGTGACATGGAGACCCTGAAGGCTGACAAGGCCAGGCAGGTGGGCATCGTCATCACCGTCACACCCTCACGTACTCACGCAGGAGAGGTGCCAAGGAGCACGGCCGTGTCTCCCCCTCCCCCGTGTCTGGATGGACACTTGGCAGTGTCTTCCGACAGTCGTTTGTTCTGACTCTGGGAAGGACTAGCGTTCCTGACACAAACGTTCTAGTTTCTTTCTGTGGCTGTGACAGACACCATGACCTAAAGCAGTGTGAAGAAGAAGAAGAAGAAATGGTTTATTTCAGTTTACAGGTACAGCCCATCATTAAGGGAGGTCAGGGAAACTGGAACTTGAAGGCTTGGTAGCCCACACAGCACACTTCCAGGAAACTCACTCATAGCCTAGCAAGTACAGCGGCTCTTTAGAGCCATTGTGCAAGGTTTCTTGGGGCACTGAGGTCAGTGAAGAGAAGACACAGGGAAGGGACCAAGGCACAGGAAGCAGCAGCCTGTCCAGTGTATCCATGGTAGGAAGAAACTGGACAGCAGAAGGGTTTTGCCCAAGAGAACGCCATAGAAGCAGCTAGGATATCCACTGGGTTCTGCTGACCATGACCAAGGGAATCACAAACACTTTCAAGAAAGACACATGTCACTTAGGTTTAAGACCATGCTCACTGTGTTGAGTGTTTTGATGAGCCGTGGATGTGTTTGGGTGCACCATAGAGTGCTATTGAAGACTTCTACTTGGCAGCTCCTGTGTGAACCCATATCACTGGTGTGGGTTCCTGCAGCAGCCTGGGTCATACCTAATGTGTTTGCTTATAGATCAAGGACCTGGAGCAGGAGAAGGGCCACCTCCACCAGGCTGTGTGGTCACTGCGGGAGAGGCCACAGGTCAGCAGCATGAAGGATGTGGAGAAGGAAAACAGAGCCCTCCACCAGGCTGTGACTGAGGCTGGCAGCAAGGTCAGCCAGCTGGAGCTAGAGAAGAAGCAGCTTCACAGAGACCTGGAGGACGCCAAGGAGAAGGGAGAGCGGGCAGAGGTGCTGGAGAAGGAATTGCACTGTCTTCAGAAGGAGAACGAGCAGCTGGCCAAGAAGGTGACCTCCCTGAAGACAGTC
The DNA here is from genome assembly GCA_001685095.1 of Ellobius talpinus. Taxonomy (NCBI): domain Eukaryota; kingdom Metazoa; phylum Chordata; class Mammalia; order Rodentia; family Cricetidae; genus Ellobius; species Ellobius talpinus. Next base: position 27,999 of record LOJH01011858.1, read on the forward strand.
ACTGAGAAGGTCGAGGCCCTGGAGCATGAGAGCCAGGGTCTGGAACTGGAGAACCGAACGCTGAGAAAGTCCTTAGACACCCTGCAGAATGTGTCTGTGCAGCTCGAGGGCCTGGAGCGGGACAACAAGCAGCTGGATCAGGAGAACCTGGAGCTGCGAAAGATGGTGGAGGCCATGCGCTTCACTAGCGCCAAGATGGCACAGATCGAGGCAGAGAACCAGCAGCTGGAGCAGGAGAAGGAGGAGCTGCACAGGAGTGTGGAGCTGCTGAAGACTTTAAGCAAGAATTCAGAGCGCCTGGAACTCAGCTACCAGAGCGTGAGTGCCGAGAACCTGCGGCTGCAGCACAGCCTAGAAAGCAGCAGCCACAAGTCCCAGGCCCTCGAGAGGGAGCTGGGCGAGCTGGAGGCTGAGCGCCAGTCTCTGAAGCGAGACCTGGAGACTCTGCAGCTCACCAACAAGCAGCTTGAGGGGGCTGAGAAGGACAGGAAGGCACTGGAGCAGGAGGTGGCCCAACTGGAGAAGGACAAGAAACTGCTAGAGAAGGAGACCAGGCGCCTGTGGCAGCAAGTGGAGCTCAAGGATGCTGTCCTGGATGACAGTGCTGCCAAACTGTCAGCAGCTGAGAAAGAGAGCCGTGCGCTGGACAAAGAGCTGGCACGCTGCCGGGATGCGACCAGCAAGCTGAAGGAGCTGGAGAAGGACAACAGGGACCTCACCAAGCAGGTCACTGTGCACACGAAGACGCTGACCACCCTGAGAGAGGTGAGCCTCGGCCTGTTTCCAGGATAGGGGGGTTCTGGAATGGAGGGGGAACTTCGTGTGTACCCTGAGGTTAGGTAGCTCAGTCAGCCTGGGGGAAAGGGCATGGGGGGGCTCACTACCCATTAAGAACCGCTAGGAATCCTTTCCTCTTACTCTGTGCCCCTGTGCGCCCCTCCACTCACAGTGGGTTGTGTCCCTGTCGCTCACTATAGATCGGATTCTGTAAATGGAAGATCTCCTGCACATAAGCTTAGGCGCACGGCATTCTGGAGTGCCTGCGATTCAGAGCTCTAGCTCACTGCCTTTGCCCAGCATTGAGAGACAGTATCAAACTGTATACTGCTAGCCTGGGATAAAACCAGGATGCCCCAAAATTGACCATAAATTAAAAGAGAATCCTGAATCAGTCATGTATCATAGCACTGCTCCATAAGACTACATATGGCTAAGCTCTTTTTTTTAAAATTATGTTTTCATGTTTTTCCACATGAAATAAGTTTCAGGTCTTAGGTGATGGTTTTCTTACATTCATTCATTCATTCATTCATTCATTTGGTGTGTGTGTAGGCATATGTATGTCGCTTGCTTGCCGACAAGCCTGACGATCTGAGTTTGATCCCCAAAACCCAAATAATGGAAGGAGAGAACGAACTCTCTCAAGTTGTCTTCCGGTTCCCACATGTTCTTACTGTTCCCGTGCTACTGGCCGTTCCTATCCCTTCACGAACATATTGGACACTTTTTAAAGGATATGTTTCTAGAAGTAGAGTGATGGGATCAAAGTGTGTGACCGTTTTAGCCTCTTGTATTTTCTGTTTCCTGGGTATCTGTTCTACTGCCCTTGGTACCTTTTCTTGGGCTGTTGGTGTGTTCACCATGGTGTGCTCTAGTAGAGAGCGGTCCAACCTGCAGGTTTCATCACAGCTCAGTTCCAGGTAGTTGCAGTTCACTGATTGGGTGCCTGGCTCCTTCTAGCTTAGAACTAAACCATCCCCTAGTGGACTGTCTTTCTGGTTCATCAGCGTGTGCCAGGTAGACAAGGAAGAGCTCAAGGGAGAAAGCCTGACATTCTGTGGAGCTCAGCCTGAGGCGGCTGTATGGTGCTGTGTGCCTAGTGAGGAGTGACTTCAAAGTGAGCCCAGAGCCTTGACAATGTAGGTTGAGCCAGGGAGGAACACAAGCCCTGCATGCCTCCCACAGCCCATGTCTGTACAGTGCGGGCAGTGTGGGCTGTGATACAGTTACCAACTTCCCAGGGATCTCCAGGACTTTGTCACACAGATGCACGTCCCTCTCACCACAGCAGGACAGTCCTGAAGCATCTGACCTGGAACTTAGCCATCCCAGGTGCTGTTCTGCTCTTGTTTTCATTTTTGAATACAGAATCTTGCTATATAGCTCAGGCTAGTCTTGGATCCTTGTGTGGCCCAGGCTAACCTTGAAATCCTGATCCTCCTGTCTCAGCCTCCCAAGGGCCCAGCTGCAGCTTTGACCTAGAGCTCCACCATTTCAGCACTGGGCTTGGGCAGTGGCCATGGCAGGTTAGAAGGCTTCTGGAAAACGCATGCCAGCTTGTCTCTGCTTCATCCAGGAGCTGATCCATGTTGCTCTAACCCACAACTCATGGCCAGAGCTGCTCGCCTGGCATCAGCTGCTGGTGTGGCCAGGAAATCTGGTCGTGGGGATACCATCCTGCCTATGATTTGATAGGAGGATTAGCTGTGGCACCAGGCAGGAGGTATAGCTACTCTCAGAGATGTGTGTGGGGATGGAAGCAAAATGGATTGAGGAGATGAACCTTGAGCTCATCGCCCACATTCTGGAAAGTTAACCAAAGCCAAGGTTTAAAATAAACTCCTTTGGGTGTGGAGATGGGTTGGGTGCATGCTCACCTAGCTTGCACAGAGCCCTAGGTTGAAACCACGGTGTAAAATCGGTCATGGTGGTATACACCTAGTACTTGGAGAGACAAGAAGGTCACAAGTTCAGGATCAGCCTCAGCTACACAGCAAGACCATCCTGAGTTACGGTAACAAACCATCTTTCTCTCCTTGCTTATTTTTCACTGTCAATATTGAGTGTTTAATTACTTGCTAAATTTGTAATTTAAAAAGTCAGTCATATTAGTAGAGATCATTCTCGCTACTAAAAGCACAGTGGAATATTTCTGACCTGTTTTGGAGAAGGAGAACATTTTGGATCCATCCTATGTTGCTGTGTGGTCTGTTGTTTCTAGCACCGAGAAAGCTGGGAAAGGGTGTTTGTCCCCAAACCTGGAGCATCCTGGAGTTGACCCCCTCGTCACCTAGCTTGCTTGCTTGCTTGCCTGTAACATCTGAAACCGCCAGGTTTGGGGAAGAGGTGGCTTGAAGGTGTGACACCATCATGAAGCCCTAGCCTCCCTGCCATGCCTCTGCCAGACTCCTGCCCACAGTGGTATTATCCTGTCTCGTAGGACCTGGTGCTGGAAAAATTGAAGAGCCAGCAGCTGACCAGCGAACTGGACAAACTGAGCCAAGAGCTGGAGAAGGTTGGCCTCAGCAAGGAGCTGCTGCTGCAGGAGAATAATAGTCACAGTGACACGTAAGGACAGTCCCCTGCATGCTAGCACTGTGTTCTCCGATGAATCTGCGCTCCCGGATCTCAGCCTGAGCCGAGATCTATTCTTCACTGCTGAAGTCACTGTATCACATGATCATTGTGTCTGCCCTTAGTTCAGGTCTTGTCCCTAGAGAGTCTTAAGGAGGCATGGAAGGAGATTGTTGTGTGTGATAAAACAGCTGTGGAGCTGTGGTGCTGGAAGTGAACCCAGGGCCTCATGCATGTCTGACAGGCTCTGCACTGACCTGCAGCCGGGGAGAGCCACATCTCTTTTAATGGATGACTACAGCTTTTCTCCTAGTGATACCTTCTTGAATAACTTGACTTTTCAAAGAAATCTAGTGTGGTAAACCTTTTCTGGGTTTGTAAGCACGAAGACTCACATGCCTGCTTTGACATGTCTGGTGCAGTGGGAAGCCTCAGAGCTTCCATGCCCTAGCTTTGTGACCTTGGGCTGGTGTTTGCTGAGATGGATAGAAAGCCAACTGTAAAGTGGCTGTGATAGCACACCTCTTCAAGGAGTAGCCGCAAAGTGTAGCGGTGATGGTGTTGTGGACATGTCAGCCAGGAACCCCAGGAAGGGCTCTGGGTCCCTGTGACACCTTCTGCAAGTGGCATATAAAACCAGCTTAATGGGGGGCTGGAGAGATGGCTCAGTGGTTAAGAGCATTGCCTGCTCTTCCA
>LOJH01011859.1:13437-26092 GCA_001685095.1 Ellobius talpinus
AGAGAGAGAGAGAGAGAGAGAGAGAGAGAGAGAGAGAGAGAAAGAGAGAGAGCTTACAAAGCCAGTTCTTATTTGTATTCATTTCTAGTAAGTTCACTGTAAGATTTTTATATGGTTACTTCTTAGTTTTCAGATAGTTTGAGATTTCTACTGGTTTATAGACTTGTTTTGTGTTCGTTTTAAAATTATTACGTATAGAGAAAAGCCATGAGGATGATATTTCCTTTGGTCAATCTCTATCTCAAACAAAATGGTTTATATATTTTGTATACTATACCATAAAAATGAATATTGCTTAGCTGCTGTGGTGCATTAGTTTTTCCTTGCCAGGATAAATCTAGTCTCAGTTCCTCTACTCTCTCTTTAGTTTCAGTGCAGTAGTAAACCTCAGTTCTGTCTCCTCCTTCATAAATCAGCTGGAAACCTTTAATGATCTGAAGTATTTTTGCAGAATGGGCCTGAGGTGAACAATAGCTCCTATGCTATTCCTCTGGTCTTAGGATGCAAAGCTGCTTATTTAAGAGCAAAGAGCTTTTTGAGGAAGGAGATACACCTTGGTATAATCAGAGGCAGGGTGTCAAGCCCTAGTTTTACTATGCAATATGTTGTCTGAAGGAATTCAAACTTGCAATCTCTAGGATGCTTCGTCAGACGTGGATATTTATAACTTCTCCCGCTCCCAGTTTGATTTAAAACCCAAATCCTGTCGGAAAGCCAGGTGGCAAGTAAGGACGTCCCGATGTATAAACGCTTAGCTACCATGAGGTAGGTAGGAAAGCATGTGGTGTAGCCACATGCTGCTGCCTCCAGTGTGTCCTTGGGTAATGCCGGGAATTTCATATGAAGTCCTTTTTTAATATTTATTTACTCTTATCTGTTAGGCTGCCATAGCTTCATGCCCTTTGAGTCTCTAGAGCCTGGCTGCTGCGTGCAGCAATTAGTTTGTGCTGGAGAGAAAATGAGAAGTGAGAGAACGCTCTGGGCTGAAAGGCCGTGTGACAAACCGTGGAGCGTGAACGGGCTGTTTGCTAGTTAGAAATTAGTCATGGGTTAGCCCCAGGTGGCTGCGTAGTGACTTCAGATTATTTATTCTCGTCTTTCCCAGGGCAGCCTTGCCCTTCCCTCCTGCATGGCTTGCTCTCTGGGGAGTTGTTAATGGCATTGCCCAAAGTATACAGCATTTAAAAGGATTACCAACGGAGAGAAATGGATTGTTTGAGACTTGGGAAGGCAATCATTGAGGTGGGCACGGAGACTGCGGAAGGGGGCTTTCTTCTTTCCTAAAGAGAAGGCCTGAAGGGGTGAGGTTCCTCACTGTGGGTTGATTGCAGGGTGTAGAGACGGTGGGCGACTGAGGTTGTGTAAATAGACTATTATTCCAGGCATGTGTACCTGCGCACTCCTTTTGATCATGAAACTGAAAGGTAGCAGAGATCAACCGCACTGTTTAGGAACTGTTTACTGGAGCAGCTTCCCTGCGTCCTTGGCATTCTTATAAGCTGTGGGCAGGATCCAGAGCCCAAAGAATTCAAACTCGGAAAACGTGCAACTGAAGCTGTAAAAAGCCGCTAACAGCCTCCGCTGATTACATAGCAGGCTCTGTAGACCGCCAGTCTCTCTGCAGGCGTCGCTGCCTGCGACTCCCTATTTATTTTTACTGAAACCCTACCACGGATTTTTAACCTGAAAGAGAAAGTAAACATGCAGGCATTTGTTTAAGGAGACCCTGGAAGCTCTCTGGTTTGCTTTGAACGCCAGTGCTGTGGTTTACTCTACCCTGCCAGCTGTAACCGCTTCAGATGCAAAGCCCTTTCTTTATAGTCTTATTTTTAAAGCAGCAATTGGTAATCGTATTTTCTGTTTGTAATCAATAGCTTTTATATTCCACGTAATATTTCTTTTTGTTTAGAAATACTTCGTGGAATATAAAAGCTATTGATTGCCAAGAGCTGAGTCTTTACCACATGCCACTCCACACGACTGACTCACACCAAAATTCTATTATGCTCCCAATATGACAAATGCTTGTGGGGTTCATTGGTTCTCCAATTTTTGAGAACCAAGAAAAGAATTTTTCACCCTAATCTCCATGAAATGAAAGCTTTTATATAAAAAATGCCATGATATATGAACCAAAACTATGCATCGAGATGTTTCTCTACGTCACAAGTTTTTATGCAAATAAATGTGAGCAAGTGTGTAGTACAATGTGTATGTGCCTCTATGATCCTTGATCTTCCCTGAATACTTACAGATACACACACGGACTGATCCTCACTCAGTAATATTCTACCCTGAAATTTTCTATGATAGATCTTCCACATCATAACTGTGTCTTAATCTGTATATCTGTCATCTCTATCTATAGATTTGATCTCTCTCTTTGATTATATCTATATCCATATTCTACATGTGTATCTATCATCTGTACCATCTGTCTGAATATCGCATTCTCTTGTTTTGTACATACACATACATATATATATTCATATGTACGTTGGGAGGTTTGTAAAGCCTCATCTACTGTGCCACTCAACTCAGGGGAAGCATCCCCAAAGTAAGTACTGATTCTAGTCAGTTATGTGGCTTCTCAGTTGACTTCAGCTTTCTGTAAAGGTGAACGTACTTACACGACAGTATTAATTTCTGAGTTTCCATCATTGGCCAGCCCATTGAATCACGCAGCTTTGTTCAGTGCATCGCTCTCTTGTTGAGTTAGAATATGGTATATAGTCCATCCTTATCTTGCTGAGCTCAAAGCTGCCTCCAGCTGAGGCAATAATCATTCCTTTAGTGTGCTAATCTGTCAGCTGCTATCCAAGGCTGATGGGGATGCAGACTTTACTGCTTTATGCAGCATTGAATATAAACTGGCTGTGGCCTTGCTGCCACTGTGACCTATGATCTTCCCTAGGGCATTAGGCTCTAGTAGTGCCATAATTAATTTTTAAAATATCTGGGGCAACAATGAATGGGAAAAGGTTAATTATTTTTGTACAGAATAAAAAATGCAATGGCATGAAGTTTTGTGAAATGTATTTAATCCAGAATGAGAGAGACTTCAGATATTACCAGAAATGGAAAAAAAATGAGGCAATTTTTCAATTAGAAACTTAAGTTATAATGTTTGTCTTACATCATCGACCCCATTAGAATAATATACCCACTATTTAACCAAAAGGAAATTCGTAGTTTACAGCTTCAACTATGTGGGAGTCAGAGAGCTTACCGTGGAGATCTCCCTTTCATGAAAGGAGAAATCAAGAGCACATTAACTACGTTCTTGTAAATAGCTGTACATTGGTAATGGTTAAAGCCTGGCCTCTAGTCTTGATATATAAGACAGTGAGGAAAACTTAAGCAGATAATACCAGTCATGTATTGGTCTTTAGATGTAGACTCCTGAACTCAATAAAGGTCCCCATCAGGAGTTAATAGTCTATGTGGCATGATCTGGCCACCAGGATATCTTCTCCTGTGTAGGATCCTTCTTTCAGGACCAAATAGAAATAGACATAAAATAATCTCCCACCCCTGAGAGCAGGTTCCTCTAGAAAGGGGCTCCAGAGGAGAGAAAGCAGATCTTTGAATTTACTTGGCATTTGAACAGAAGAATTCCGCTCCAAAAGAGACCACCTGCTACCCTTTATAGGTGCTAAGAAATACCAAAATTAAAAGTATGAGAAATAACGATACTCTAAACAGGGAAGAGAAAAGAATGGTAATGAACTTTCAGAACAGACAAGTAGCCTGCCCGGTTGCTATTAAAAATACACGTCCACAGGCAGAGAGACATTTGCCCAAATTGTGCAGGGATGCTTTGCAACTCTTCTAATCTACAATAAGGCTCTACAAAGCTATTCATTTTCTTGTGCATGCACCTGTGGATCTGTGGGTCTGCTTTTCAAGACAGACATTGCTTTTTGTGTGCACGTGTATGTATATCGGGGGCATTTCTTTCATAGTGTTTCATTGCTTTGGGGAATCCACATAATAAGAGTTGTTTGATTCATGAAAGAGTATGTTTTACATAATATTAAATCTTGAAATTTACCATTTGCAAGGACAGAATCACATTTGGGGTAAGACCGGGTTATTTTTAGTGCACTCTGTCCTTTTTTTTTGTCAAATATCCTGAAGAGATCTCATAGTAGCAATTCCCTCAAGTCACAGTGTGAGTAAATACCTTATTCACAGCAGAGAGGCATTTCTTTTCCACAAACATGCTCTCAGCTGTAGGATTCAACTGGAAATCTTCACCCCCAGCACTCAGGGATGGTATAGATGGGGGTTGTTGATGTCAAGTAGAAACACTGAGTAGAATGTTTTAAGGTTTTATTTTCAAATGTTACACTTCAAGGCTTGGGTCGCAAAGTTTAAGACACACCTATACATGGATCTAGACACTGATATTGTGTACATATATACGTGACAAATCATAAATTCCCTTTTCACAGTAATCATAAACATACTTGCACTAGCAAACACAAGGACAACCAATAAAGCTATCAGTTAATGAACTGGAAGAAGACTCCATGACTTCGTTTCCCCGCACAATGTGGTCCAGCATGGCTACACCAATCACAGAAAACTATAGATTCCAGTTTTATCCCAATCACATTACACAGGGATCATATATTTTTGTGCTTTCTACATTTCTGAAACCCTTAGTTTTAAAACTTAACCTAATAAAAGAGATACTGTCACTGATTAGGATGTACAAAAAGCAAAGCTTTTGTCAGCACTTAATTTATTCCAAATCATCAGTTTTAGGTGAAAGTAGAATGGGATAATTTAAAAACAAATGACAGTTTTGATTTGGATAAATACGTCTCTTCTAATGCAATCTTGCAAGATTTTTCACTGTGACATCCTGATTATGATAGTCTGGGACATCACATCAGAGGATGAGACCCGACACATTATTTGTGCTTTAGATGAAGATTATGCTTTTGCTGTTCTGCCTTATTGAAAAATGGAGCCCAGATAACCAGACTAAGCAATTTTATGTGCTATGCTCTGAAGTCTTAATGTTTCTTGTACTATGACCCCTTTTTTAAAGCTAGCAATCTGCTTTGCATCTGAATGTAGAAATTACCTTATATATTTTGGTGTTAGAAATGAGAATTAATGGTTTTTATGAGCTCAGTGGAGAGAACATTTTATCAAAACTTTTGAAAATTCAGATTAATAAGAGAAAAACGATGCAGCCTGAGAGAATTTTAAAATGTGTTCTCCACGTCATTCTGCAGACTTTCATATAAAAGGTGGAATGATAGACAGCAGATGGATTTATCTTTTTACTTAGCTGCAAAACTGCAAATCAGATGCATATAAACAGATCTTTCAGCCAAATATAGTGTGGCAGTGATTCTATCAAATTCATCAAGTCAAGGGAAGTGATTATGTCTGATGACATGGAATAATGTAAACGTGGGATGTACCACAGCATCTCTATACAATAGGCCAGAGAATCCATTCAATATAACCTTACAAAAAGAAATAAAAACACATTGTTCTGTGCATTAAATAATTTCAGTATTCATTTACATTTCAGAAGAAGTTGAGCTTGTACCTTTCCTATTTTTAAAGACTCAGAATCATATAAACAGGTGATTGAAAGTATCTTCAGGTTGCAGGCAATCCAAATGTCTTCAAAGTTTATAAGCGTTGAAGTCTCCGTACGGTTTTAACAGCTTTTTTTTTATGAAAACAGACTTAAGTGTATACATTGAAAATCCTATAGGATTTAAGTAATCGGGTTTCTCATATGGAAAGAAATGAGATGATGCACATAACATGCTTAGTCAATTGTGGGTTAAAACCTCTTTTATTTCTCTATAACAATCAGAGGCAGACTCAAGCCAACCACTGAGCCATGATGGAGAGTGATTCTATGCATTAATAGGAGGGTCTTCAGTGGTATTTCATTCTGATAAAATGATATTTGGCCAACATTCTAAGATGAAATTTTCAATAAATGCTAGCCACTAACACAATTCATTATAGCTCCCCCTGGTAAAGGATGTGGGCAAAAATTGCCTTGGCTCTACAAAAGCTTTCATGTCATTATGAGCCAGGATCAATCACCATCAAGTAGAAGACACTCATGGAGCTATTTCTCTTCAGCCATTACACACTTTGTTATCAGGGCCTGTTGAAGACACTAAGAGATTGTTTTTATTAGGCAGACATTATTTCCGGGCTCTCTAAGCTAAGTGTGTTTAACTCTATTTCTCCGACAAAAAGATGGAACAATCTGCTTGAACTGAGCCCGGGGTGAGATCACCTCCACATCCCCATAAATGCCATCCCATTTAGATGTTATTTCGCTTGTGTTTCTGCACAGAAAGCAGTGATAACACACATTTTCCCATTAAATCAAGAGAAGGAAGCCTGGTTACAGGTGATCACTGTGCTCTGAAGATAAATGGATAGGTTAAAGTTCACTCTTCTTTACTTCCTCCAGCACTTCTTAACCTCTCTGTGTAAGGAGAGCTTAATTGCTGCTTCAGGTGCATGACCGAGAACCAAAGCTAGAAACTGTACTTACAAGTTTCATCTTTTCACAACTCCATCGATTTTGTGTCTGCCTTTATAAGAACAAAGGAAGAATAAGATAAAGTTAAAAATTACTCATTGAAATAAAGTTTTTCTGACATTAAATATATTTTAATAACTATCTTACCAAAGACAGGCTATTTTCTAGGCATTATTTTTCACGTTTTGTACTTGTGGCTCTTAATATTCTATAATATATTGTTTCAGATTCCTTTGGATAAGCTCTAGCTAAAATTTTAGCTGCCTTCTTTTCTCCTAAGTCCTCTCTCTATGAGGGGAAAAAGCTCGCAGAATCTTATGTTGCTCATAAGATGTCTCTTAATCACTTTGGAGTCTTTTCATCAGAGAAACATTAAAAAAATCACCTATCATAGGTAATTTATAGAAATCAGACAAAATAAAATTTATGTACATGCCCAGAGTTTATTACTTATTAAAGAAGAATGAAATATTAAAAATGAAACAGAGTTTGAGGGAGTGGAGAGATGGGTCAGAGGTTAAGAGCACTGCTTGCTCTTATAGAGGACCTAGGTTAAATTCCTAGCATCCACATGATGATTCACAACTGTCTATAACTCCAGTTCCAGGGGATCTGATGCACTCTTCTGACTTTCATGGACCCAAGGTGTGCAAGTGCTCTATAGATATACATGAGGGCAATACACCCTTCCTTTAAAGAAAAGGAAGGGAGGGAAAGGGAGTTTGATACAATTAAGTTGTAATCAACGAATGAGAGTGACAACTGGCTGAACAGTTCCAAAATAGAACATGTGACTCATCTGAAATATTCAGGTTAGGGGATTTCTTCTTCCACATCTGCACAGTTATGCAAAATAAATGGTGGGATTTGTGTTCAGTTGTCGAGTTACTTAATTTTCACAACCATTGAAACAGAGAGGTGGTTGGTTCAACTTTCTTCAAGATTCATGGTAGAATAGTAAATTATTGACTAGAGTATAAAGCTGGAAAACTTCTTTGAAAGATTAATTCTCAGGTCTACTACAGCATCATAGTAGTGAAAATCAGCTCAGTGGCAGAGTGCATGTCTAGGACATAGAAGGTCCCAGGTTCAATCTCCAGTACGGTCTTTTATCCAACTCTCTTACTCACAAAATATATCTTGGTAAATTAATTAGCTTCTTTATGGATACTAACTGGAATAGGATTTTGTTTCCATGTTAGTATAAACAAATATCGATTTTGTTGACCTCCCTGTTACTATGAAAATTAATTAATGCCATTAATAAACACCTTTGACATTTTCATAACTGGCTAAAGAAGAGAAAAAAAGTAGGCAAGTGGGCATTTGAGCAATTAAAGTAAATTAAGTTGCTACAACAACTGAACCTTGGAGTAACTTAATGGCTTAATAATTTAGGGGTAAACTAGCTATTGTGGTACATGCCCATAATCCCAGCACTTCAGAGACAGGCAAAGAATCATGAATTCATGGTCATTAGGCTACACAGTAAGACCTAGTATCAAGAAGAAACAAACAAAAAATGTGTTCTGTTCAAGGATGTTGAGTTCCTTATCTCTGCACAATCATTCACAGACCCACAGGCAGGTTAAGCAAAGATCAGCTCCGAAGGATGTGCATTGGCCTGTTAATACCAAACTAGAAGGGACTAGACGTTCCATAGAATGCACCCTCCAGTGTGGACCAGAGAATTCAAAAGATGGGATACCTCTGACTGAGGGCTAGACATGGTGAGCTTTAGTCCTAATCTTACTCTGATGCCTAAAATGTAATCACTCATGGTTGTAAGTTTGGGATCCACAGTCTACATGGATGCAAAGAAAAAGCAGTGAGCATCCATTTTCATCCAGAAATGTTATACTCTATTCAGAAGAGCCTCAGAAAACTCAAGAGACTCAAGAGAACTTTAACCACCTAGATGCTGCAGAATGTTACGTAGAATGGGATCGTATGCTTCTGAGGCTGAATCTTCTGCACTGGGACAAGAAAACAGAATTTGGTGTGAATTAAAAACGGATTAAGACCAGTTTCACTGGCCACCAGCCACGGATTCTTCTCACTCTCCCACTGCATTATGCTTCTTTGAAAAATTACTCATAATATCACAGGCTATAAATAATTTTGTATTTGATTCACCCAGTGTTTAGGGGCTGTTAGCAATAATATTTAAACTTCTGAAAACATTTATCTATCCTGTATACAAGTACTGAGCCCCTTGTTAACACTGAAATATTAGGAAAATTACATGTTGTAAAGCATACAAAACAGGATATGATCTGCTCAGAGATCTGTAGCGATCGGCCGGGATCTCTTCTACTCAACTTGACCTTATCTCTCCTACCCTAAGCCTAAGTCTTAGCCTCTAATGCACAGAGTAAAGGAGTCATTCTTCACAGCCACAGTTTGTATTCACACTATTTCTGTGGCCCCTGTGTTCCCAAGTTCTTTGCTCTTTGGGGGTCATTCTACTGTGTAAACACCTTCACCTATGGTTTGCTGAAACAATATTTCCAAAGAGTTTCAGACAGAATCCATTTCTTCTCATCAGCTCATTTCCAATTTGTCGAATCTGATAAATTCTCCGTTGGTCTTTTTCATTTATAATCTTTTCCATTTCCATTTCTGTTCCGTGTTAATCCAGACGGGCAATGCAGCATCCGTGTCATTTCACCTTCAAATTAGCAGAAGACATTCTTGTGAATAGACTTTATGAAGGTGAGGGTCGTTCTGGAAAAAGCTTTCATGTTTTATCAGAGCTTATTTAGCTGCCCCTGTTTTCAAACTAGGCCAGGCTACTACCACCACCAGTGGCTTTCAGCCGGTCATTGCTCCTCTTCAGTTTCCTACAGTTTTGCTTGTGTACTCTCCCCTACTCTTCTTATCTCCCCCCTTTCTCCAGATTCCATGGCCACTGTTAGCCTTTCTCCACAAGGCTTCCAGTGGAAACTTGAGTGTATTCTTACATTAAAGCGTTTTAGGTAGCTTTCATTATGTTCTGATCATACAAAAAGAAAAAAAAAACTCAGCTATTTGTACAGCCTTTCAAAGATGCATGCTGACTTACAAGTTTCCTTACCTAAGGAATGTTTTTTTTTTACCAGATTTGAATGTTACATGCTTTTTCCTCCCCTCCCCTCCCCTCCCCTCCCCTCCCCTCTCCTTATCTTATCCTCTCTTTCTATCATCCTTCTCTTAACCTGAGGCTCAAACAAAAAGAAGCATATCGATATGGCTTGTCTGTTCCTGGACCTCAAGACTACAGACATTTTCTTGGAATGAACACTCAGTGGGATCTGTATATGCACAGAAACAGCACAGAGATGGTAAGACAATGGTGATCAGAGCTGGTACATACAGAGTCAACATGTATTGTTACTATAAGCTCACACCTTCCTCCACATCTCATTAGGAGCACTGAGTTATGTTTCTAACATTTCTGCATTATTATGCTTTGTGAGTAGTAGCAAGTTGTGGTAAATAGGGAGTATGTGGGTGGGTCCTCAAATGTGCTGATCAGGAAACTCAACCAGACTGTTTAAGAGGAAAGCCTTTCTGATATCTAACACTTAGGATTTTTATGACGGCACTACGTTCACATTGCTTACCCCGTTATTGCTCTCTGGGTGCTCCATCTGATTTTCATAATGTATGTTCATAATGCTTTTGTTTATTGTAACAGATTGCTACGTTAACTTATCATGGCTTTTCTGCATTTATATTTTCTCCGAAGTTAAAGTTTTTAAGAGACACCAAGGCAATTTTGACAGTTACCTAATAAAGCTAAAATTCTGTCTACAACAGGAGTGCCCTGGGATCCTGACTGCCTTTGGCTCTATAAAAGCATGGCATATACTTGTGTTGCATTGATCAGAGTGAGTCTGCCTGCAGTGAGCCCTGGGCATGCTCTGGGCTGTGAAGCTTAAGGGGAGCAAGGGATGGTGTAATCATTGTGAGAGCGGCTTAGACTGATGCTCTAGCCGGCACCAGACATGAACCCTTCTCTAGAGGGGCATATTGCAGCTGTGAAGTCAAGCAAGGATAAGTGTGATGGGGTGGAACTTCAATTTTTTCTCCCAGTAAAGAAACTGGTCCAGCAGTCACAGCTGATGGATGATGAGCACCTCCCTTCTTTGGGATGTCTGGCAAGATGAGCTAATATTCAATAAACTGAACTGGGAATCACATAAATGTTTCCTCTAATTATAAGTATACATATCTGCTTTGGGCCATTATGGAAAGAGATCAGTCTTGCTACCCCCAAATAATGAGAGCAACTTCACTCAGAACTCTCATGAAAGTAAAAGCCTGGTGGTCTGATGGGCTTGTGATAAAAGAAACATGACCTATGCAAGGGATGCCCCAGTGATGGAAACCTGCCTTCTTAGGGGACAGTGGCATTTCGTTTATTTGGGAATTGTATTTGACTGAAATTTCTCTTCCTGTTAGTTACAGTTCTTAGTCTGAGTTTGAATGTGGGCAGCCATTCTGCAGCTACCATTCTCTTCAGAAGTCTTTTGAATATTTGAAAACAGTTTTTGTCTCTTTGTGTGTATGTTTTGCAAATATATGTGTGTGTGCATGTGTTTGTGGGTGTGCATGTGTGTGTATGAGAACTCATATGTGCTACTACGAACGTGAGACCAGAGGAGGATATTGGATAACCTTCTGTATTAGTCGCCTCTTTATTCTTTGAGTTGGGGTCTATTAGTGATTTCTGAACTAAGCTGGCAGCCAGGAAAAGCACCAGGGTTTCTACTGTCTCTGTGTTGCTTCCCGACTCCCACTCTAATGATGGGGTTATGGATACTTACCTCTATGCCCAACTTCTCTCTCTCTCTCTCTCTCTCTCTCTCTCTCTCTCTCTCTCCCTCTCTCTCTCCCTGCTTGGGGATTTAAACCCAAGTCCTCATGCTCTCGCAGCAAGCAGCTCTCTTACACACAGATCCACCTAGCTATCCCTGAACATGGTATATATTTTCCGGCTATTCTTTCACTTTGGCCATCTCTGTAATTCTATCTCAAGTGACATACCTGTTTCTGCCACTGTCTTATGAGCAAGTATAGCAATACAGTATCTTTTAAAAATGCAGGTTCTGGGACAAGCTTCAGTAATCTAGATTTGGAGAGGTAATTTGATGGGAAAGTCTTAGCCCCTTTGGATATTGATATTTATATACAACCTAAGACATGCTGGCTGATTTATCAGTTACATAGGCAATGTGATTGTCTTATGATTGTTCTTTTAAAATGTAAGACCTGATCTTATAGCTGGTCTCTCTCATTCCTAAAGCATACAGTTGATTTTTAAAATGATTATTCATTTGTTATATTTATTCCCATCTACTTGTACATGGTTAGATCTGTTGTTCTAAACCAACATAAATTGTTATAGGAGGCCGATTGTTTGTTCTTGGCTGCTTCAACCCGAAATAATCATTCAGAAACCATATTATTTGCAATACTGTTTGGCCAATAGCTTAAACATATTTCTAGCTAACTCATAGTTTAAATTAACTAATCTTCATTAATCTGTGTATCACCACAAGACTGTGGCTTACTGGGAAAAGTTCTGGTGTCTGTCTCTGGTGGGGCTACATGGCTTCTCTCTGACTCCGCCTTATTTCTCCCAGAATTCAGTTTAGTTTTCCCTGCCTTGCTCTGTTCTGTCCTGCTATAGGTCCAAAGCAGTTTCTTTATTCATTAATGAAAATCACAGCATACAGAGGGGAATCCCACATCAACAAATGCTTAAAATTTACTGTTAATAAATGGATCTGTTTTATGTTAGACTCATCTATATATTTAAAAACACTCTATCCATTTACCATGATTTCTTCTTCTGTTACTTTGTTAAATCACTGATTAAAATCAAAACGAGGCAGTGTGAAGAATTCCTTCGGTTAGCATCCTGCCTCGAGCTGATGACACATCGTCATTTCACTGTTTTGTTAATCCCTCGAAGTTCACCCAGTCTTCGCATCTTCTCCTATGAATCATGGGAAAATCTGCTATATTTACTGCTGAATTTTATATGTATTTTGCTTAGATTATTCATCTTTGCTAATGTGTGGATTGTTTTCTAATAGATGTATAGTTGACACCATCTGTCCTTGG
>LOJH01011860.1:0-12752 GCA_001685095.1 Ellobius talpinus
CTCCCTCCAGGGACTACAGGTCTTGGTATGTAGCTCAGTGACAGATCATTTGCCTAGCCTACTCTTCAGAGACTTGTAGTTCAGTGATAGATAAATTGCCTAGCACAAGAAAGGCCCTTGTTTCTATCCCCAGTCCCAAAGATAAACAAACAAACAAATAGTAGATACTCTGCGTAATTTTTATATTCTCTCCAGGAAAAAAATAAAAACTGGAAGGCGATAGAAAAGACCTACAGCATAAGGGAATTACCCAGCCAGAGGAAGGGTCAACAAGATCCCCAGCCTGCAAGGGTGCTGATGAAGACAGCAATGGAAACCAGATGCTAACTGCTACAGAGCACTTACAGCTGGACTAGATGCTCTCTTAAGCCCTTTATGAGACTACTTTAATCCTGACAAAAACCTGTGTGTGGGAGGTACGATTATCCCCACTTGTCAAATGATGGAACCAAGACATGGGGGCCACGGACGCTATGTGATAATTTGTGGAACCTGGGGTGTCCCCGCAGCACGTTGGCTCTGGGCCTCAGCTCTTGACTGTGAAGTGAGCAGCTGGGGTGCCTCTGCGATTTCCTCTGCAGGTCAAGGAATGGATATGAGTGGGGGCGCACCATGGTGCACCCAGTAACCCGAAGAAGTCCTGGTGTTTATAACTCGAGAGGTGACATGCAGAAAGAAATATTCCATCTTTGCAGCTTAACATCCATCACGGAGCAAGCCTTCTAGAAAGCACCAGCTCAGCTGTGTGCTTCTTTTAAATGTCCTTAAACTGGGTTGTCAGAGATAGATTAGATGCTTGCAAGCAACCAATGTCAGCCTGACTCTATAAACTAAGGAGTAAACTGATCACTTTCATCTTACCCTTCCGGGCTTAAAGTTATTTCCATGACAATCTGAAAGAAATGAACAAAAAGCCAAGGATGGTGGCATAGGCCTGTAATCCCAACATCTAGAAGGCTGTGGCAGGAGGATCACAGCTTTGAGGGCAGCTTGGACTAGGGAGACTGTATCTCAAAATGAACAAGCAAGCAAGCTAAGTAACAAGTCCTTCAAAACTACCAAGTTGATGGGAGGGGTGTCGGTGTTTTCTTGTCTTACTTAGCCTCATAGTTATATTAGGTTAAAACAACACATTGCTTCAAAGTTCCTTCTCAATTTGAAAATGACCGTGAGAATCAGTTGGTCACCACAGGCAGAGAGTATGAATTGGGCTTTGATATAAAACACCCTAGCTTGGGCAGTATAAGTCTCTAAACCTCAACATACTCATTTGCAAAATGGGACAGTCATCTATTCAAGTGAGGTCCAGGCAGGAAAGAAATTGCACTTAAGCAGTTTGTTTTGGTTTCGGTTTTGCTGAGATAGGTATCCCAGGCTAGTCTTAAACTTGCAATCCTTGCAGCAGCCTCCCAAAGGCTTGGTTACAGGTGAGTCAGGAAAAAACAAGTTATGTACCAAGGACCATGGATGCAGGGTGGGTGGGGGGCTGGAGAAACAGCAGAGAGCCATTACCTGCCCAGATTTGAAGGGGCAGGAAGAGGGATGGGGTAACCAGAACCCAGCCAGAATTTGACTGGAACTGCAGGAGAAGCTGTGAGTTTCATCAAGGAACCCAGACCCTTCCTCTCTCTATCTCCTCCCTCTCTATCTCCTCCCTCCCTCCCTCCCTCTCTCTCTCTCTCTCTCTTCCAAGGCAGAGCCCATGCTGGATAGAGATACAACAGTTTGCCTCTCAGGATACAGAGCACAGGTCAGAGGGACATCAGAATAACCAAGTCTGGTGTCTCTCTTAAGGTTGTCGTGAGCCAATCTTCTCATTATCAGTTATTTTATATTTCTGTCCATTTTAATAAGTGGCAAATGCCCTAAGGGCAGGAAGTATCAGCTAATTCACTACTGGGCCAGAACGTATCTCAAGCCCTTGTATGTAGGAAGTCACTCTTACAAGCTCATTATCCTATTTTAAATAATGCAATTATTTAAAACATGAGATATGACCAAATTGTTATGCAACTCAGAGAAGATATGTGGTCTAGTGTCTTTAAAACCAGAGTGGGGTCTCATGTTTGCTCCCATTTTTTTCATTAGCTGGAGGGGTATGTGTTGCTCCCTGCAACGCACCCCCAGAATCTTAGCTTGGAAATACTCCGGTTTGATTAAAGCCATACATCTTCTCTAATGGCACTGAATTTTCCTGATTTGATTATGTGAGTACAGTTAATTTTATTTGGGGGATCATTTAAGTTTAAATGTTTCAACCCAACATAAGTATGTCTATTATTCATTTCTACTGAAGTTATTCTAAAAAAGACTACGGGCATGGTGCTGTCCCTGAGGAGACTGCCTGGCAGCAAGGGAAAGAAAGCAGGGAGATGACAGGGCACAGTGGTACACATATAATCTCAACACACGGTAGGCTGAGGCAGGAGAGTCACAAGTTCAGGACCAGCCTGAACTATAGTGAATCCCATGACAGCCTGGGAGATCCTGTTTGAAAACAAGAAAAGACCAAAGAGCAGCACCGTTTTTCTAAAATCTGTCTGCCAGCTATCATGCATGCCAAACAGACTGGGGTCTGCCCGTGCGCAGACCATTCCTGCTGTTTGAGATATGGAGTTTAAAGATGTGCTTTTATGTTTTATTTATGTGGGTGAGTGTGTGTATATGTGTGTGTGTGTGTGTGTGTGTGTGTGAGTGTTCATGCATGCCATGTGTATGTCAGTGTCAGGGCTTGCAGAGACCGGAAGAAGGTGTTTTATCCCCTGGAAATGAAATTACCTGATGTGGGTGCTGAAAACCAAATCTGGGTTCTCTGCAAGTGCTATTACCCCTGTGTCATATCCCCAACCATAAGATATGAGAGACTTTGTGTTTGTATGCTTATAAAGTAGCCTAACTAATAAATCTTAAAAGTTAAAATTACACTGAAAAAAAAACCCAACATAAAAGCAGCATAGGAACATCTAATTTATTAAAAACGTGAGCCGCCACAGAACTATGAAAAATAAAATGTGACTTTTCCTGTACATCTACCATGTATCCAAATTCTGCTCTTGTCTCCACTAGAAATCACCACGAACAGTCAGGCACAGTGCCTTTAAAACCATTTCATGGGTTGGATGGACTAGCTCAGCAGGCAAAAGTGCTTAACATACAAGCACGACAATTGGAGCTTGAATCTGGAACCCACAGAAAAAGCTGGACATAGTGGCATATACCTGTAAGCCCAGCTCTCCTACTTCAAGATGAAAGGCAGAGACAGGAGAGGCAGTGTCAGCAGCTTGCACACAGTATAGCAGAGATATTAAAAGAGAAGTGACTTCCAAAGGGTTGTCCTCTGATCTTTGCGTGCATGCTATAACACACAAACACCCACACTCACACATACCTATATGCATGCAATGATATTATAATAAATATAATATGGAACTATTTCCTAGTTTACATACATATACATATTTTATAAAATGCTAACCATCATTGCATACATGTTTTTCTAGATAATCTTTTCCATGCAATAGATTTTTAGGTAGATTTCTTATATGATAAAGCTATTTTACTTTCTCAAGGGTGCATATTGTAACATAAATATTTTAAACCATTCCTCAACTACTAGGCATTTAAATTAGCACAAATTTTCTACACACTTCAATTTTTCATTAATTCTCTACAACAGTCACAGTTGGTTTTTTCCTACCCACAATTAATTCACTCTTAATACAGCATGGCAGGCTTCTACTCAAGCTAATTCTCACCTGGATCAGTGCCATGGTATAGCTTAAGTTTAATAATTGATGTGCATGTGTATGTACTGGTGCGTGTGTGTGTCTGTGTGTGTGTATTTAAGTGGTTAAAAATTCTTTAATTTTTCCAAAGAGAGGTGGGTCCATACCTCTTGAATCTGGGCAGACTTACAATGGTTCTAACCAATTGAGCATGGCAGAAGTGATGTCATGTGACTTACAGGGTAGGGTTATTAAAAACCCATGCCTTTTCCACACAGACTCTTGAGACATTAGCTCTCCTTGACTACAGTCCTCTTGGGGGCCAGCCACCATGCTGGGAGATACCCTGGTGAATAGAGACCAGTTGTGGCCAGCCTTCAAGTCACCCAGGCCGCGGGCACCCAGGTATAGTGTAGATTCCAGCGCCCAGCTGCAGTTTTAGTCTTTCCAGCCAAGGCTCATTAATTTGTCCAGTAAACAGAGAAATAAGCTATCCCCTACCAAGTCCTGTCTGGATTCTCAGCCTGGGGAGTCAGTGAGCATAAGTTTTGGGGTGACTTGTTATTATACAACACCACAGAACTGAACAAAGTGCATGCATAAGTCCGTCCACCTTATTTGGGTTGTTGCTTGTTCTCTCATCTGAAATACTTCTGGGTAGAACAACAAATCCGGGACTTTGAGATTTGCAACCGAACCTCTACTAAGCCACCGTAACTCTCCTGTCCTTGTTGACCAACAAGGGACACCTGTTCTCTCTACCTGGCGCGTGGAGGCATTTTGAGAAAACTGAGACGTGTACCACACAAATGGATAGTGAACTTGGGGTTTAAGATCCAGTCGGCTGTTCTGGACTTGAATCTCCCACAGCGACTTTCATAGATTGACAGTCAGTCTTCTAATTTCAACAAACTGATTCATAACAAGAAAGAAAGATGCCTAAGGGCTCATAATGATTATAGTTAGTAAGAGTAAAGCTTAATTTATAACATTCTATCTCATGGTTGGTTGTTGTTGTTGTTTTCACCCTAGGATGACAGCTTATAACTTTCAGTTTGTTTGTTTGCTTTCTTAAAAAATAAGAAGTTGCCATACTGAGAATAGGAAGGCAGCATCATATCTGCTAGTTCATGGCCAAAGCCAGCTCCTAGTACAGAGCAGTGGGTATCCTGGGTTCCAGTCTCTCTCTCTCTGTATCATCAGAGTTAAATGTCACTCGTTTCACACAGTGATCCATATCACATACCCTCCCTATCATTTTGCAGGTACCCAGCAGCCAACAGAGACAAAGGCTTGGGGTCATAGCACATCACAATTGCTCTTCATGTTCCCCCAAACCCTGGGATGCATACTGAGCTAAGAAGGCAAGTACCAGGGTGAACGGAAACCACTAAAGGTAGGCTGAGAACCCTCTGAAGGGAAGCTTCCCTTGTGTGATTTCTGCTAGAGTATATGCAGGGAGTTAGCAAACACCTCTGATCTAAAGCAGCCCAGCCTACTGCCTTTCTGGACCTGTCCTGCTCCTTCCCTGCCCATTCAGACAGTGCAGCCATCTGTCCAAGGCTGTCCTGCTAAAACACTTATCACAGCACCAGGGAAGTCCCTCAAGCATTGGTCTTCCCATTGTCTGACTGTTCTCCAGGCTAGAGCAACCCAAGGCCACAGGAGGTTTTGTGATCAGGCTTGTACAAAACAGACTATACAAAGCCTTAGGCCGACCCCACTCTGAGCATTATTTCATCCCCTTGGATACATGTGCCAGTTTTTCTTTAGTTGTTAAGAGATGGTGCTTCCTGGAGACTCATTACTCCACGTGTGGCCTGAAAACCCAGGAGCTAGTCCTGCCGGAGCCCAGCCTCACTGGAGCAGAATTTGTTAAACTAAATCTTCATATGGCACATGCATACATCTAGGTGTGGGCAGCTCTTCATTGGGGAACCCTCATTTGGTATTGAACATTTCTGTTCTAATAATGCCCAAGACACTTTGAAGAAAGGTTTTTAAAGGGTGGGAAAAAGCATAATCCCCTTTCTTACAGAAAGATCTCATTATGCATGCACTCTTGATGTCAGGGAAGGGAGACCAGATCACTTTATCTCAAAGCCAAATCCAAAGGCACAAAGGTGAGGGCACTTCATCTGAAATCCCAATCCATCATTACAAATGCTAATTGGTCTAGTACAAGGCATTACAAAAGCTTCAGGTGGAAGCCAGGCCAGAGGGAACACAACCACACAAAATGAAATGTTCAATAAGTGAATTTGCTTCTTTACCAACAGTAATGATTCTCCACCAGGGATATCTAGCAGTGTCTGGAGACTTCTCAAGTTGCAAATGGCAATGAGCAATGACAATGTACAGGCCACACCATACCCCACACGCCCCCCAAAAAAATCCAGCAAAGAACTGTCTCTTGTGAAACATCCAGAATGCAAGGTGATTCACTAGCACGCTATTTTCTCCTCTCTCCAGAACCTCCCGTCACCCTAATAAGTGGCTCCAGAAGTGGCCTGTGCACCCCTTCCTCATCACTTCCCCCCACTGGCTCTAAGAAGAGCATGTGACAGCCTAGGGACAGAGAGCAAGCAGGTCCTGTCCTTTCAGCAGGAGGGACCTGCTTGTGCTGCCCTCATTATTCATGCAGCACAGGTCCTGGATTACCTAGTATAGAATCCTGCATGAGCTGTGAGAGCTGGAAGCGGCTGGAGGATGCCTTCAGGCTGCTCCCTTGGGTTTGAAAGGGACCACCATCCTGGCAGACTCTGGCACACAGACCCTCTCCTTTATGGCAGAGGAAAAGGAGCAGGGCTCACAAGGAAACTGAGCAAAGGAATAATAGCACAAGCCCCAGCTTTTGAAAGTGCAGACAACTGTTGAATGGCACTTCTAGCTTTAGCTCAACCTTGCTAAAAAGGAACCCCACACATTCCTGTTCTGAAATGCACCCTCCCGCATCCTTTCCCACTGTTTTGACTTCCTGTCTTCTAACATCTAATCCAAGATGCTGTCTAGGGTAGTCAATTTCATTTCACTGAGCAGAGTAAGACTGGCCCTAAAAGTCAGGAAAACCTTGTGTCCTGGTTTGGCCAGCATCATTATTCATAGCCCCCTTTCCTAGGTATCTCAGTTGGGACAATGAGTTATGACCTTTCTTCCGGGGCATGCTGTTCCCACAGAGAACAAAGCTGTGGGCTTGGCATGCTTTTGCAAAGCATGTTAAGCCACAGACCCTTAAAGTTAAACTCATGTGCAATTACGTCTAATTTGGCCCTTGCTGGTGATGTGCCCACTGACCGAAATTCTGCTTACAGGAAAATGACTGGACGCTGATGAAGGAAAACCTAGGGCTGAGCAAACACACTCTAATCTTGTGACTTGAGGGCATCAAGAAAGAAGGATATTGGCACAAACTATGGGAAAACCTGCTCTACACCAGACCCATGAAATTACCCAAGAGTTTTCAACTCGAACTCAGTCAAATTCCAACTGCTGACCCCAGCATTGCATGAAAACTCCCATTCCCCGTTGGTGGGTGTGTGTGAGCTAAACCAGGAAGCACAAATGAAGTCGTGGGTCTCCTAGGTACAGGTGAGCGTAGTGGAGAGGCGGGGTCAGCAAGCTGATCACTGGCCAGTCACCACAACCCACTGCTGATTTCCAAGAAGACTATGAGCCTGGGTAACACAAGTGCAGACAGGGAAGACCGTCTCTCATAGTCGGAAGGAATCACATAAAAACCAATGTGATTTCTTCTTTTAATGTGATTACAGATCTCTCTGGGAAAAAGGAAGCCTGCAGAACAGGAAACGTCATTCTGTTTAAAACAACTGTTAGCAATTTGACCCATATCCTTCCAGGCTTTCCCTCATACAGTCTTGGTTCTAACTCCCACAGCGTGTCCTGCTTTTTCACTTTATTACATAAGTGTCTCTCCATATCATGAGAGACTATTTATTTGAGCTGTGTCTGGGATTCTCCAGTGGCAATATGCACAGCTGCTTGCTATTCAGACTTCAGAAGTTTATGCACAGCAGAAGGTAGCAAATGAGGAGGATGAAAAAGGAAAGCACACAATAAAATGTTAATGAAGACGCCATCTCCCCAAATAGTCTCAGTCCACAGCGTGGTGCGTGTTGAAGCCTTCTTTCCATCCTGCTGGACCATAATAAAGATGGCAGCCTCCTGACACGGAGGATCACACTCAGGCTCTGGAAGGTCAGGCAAATGGGGAAGGAAACAGAAAAGAAGGCCAGGTTCCATCACCAGGTGAGAAGGCCAAGGAGAGAGAGCAGAAAATGTATTTGGGGTGCCTTGAGACTCCTCGCCCACCGGGGCATCATGCCCCATCTCTGGATACTCTTTCTCTCATCCATCCTCTTGCTCACTCTGTGTACTCTCAACTAAACCTTATCACATGATCTTCACAGCTTGCTCTTCCTCCCTTCTCCACTCACTGAGCACTCTCCCTGCCCAGCAAAGGCTTAGTGCATTATAGCTTGTCCTATGATGTCATCAGACAGGGACTACAGTAACCAAACTGCCAGAAGAGCTACCCTAAGGAGATGTATGCTCGTTCCTTTGGGAAGACTGTTGAGACACTATGGAATTGTACTTTCTCCATGAATCTCATGCCGGGGGATGGAAAAGGCTGAAGCCCTGGCATCCAGAGGAGGAACTTCTTTCTCAGGAAGGGAGGTCATACAGTTCGGGGACCACAGCAGAGGACAGGACAGAGCCAAAACAATGATGGGTCAGTGATGGGAGGGAGCACACCTTGACCAGGGCTGCATAATTATATTCCTTTTACCCTCTACTTAAACCTAAATCTCATCACCAGACCCCCAAGAAGGGGTGAGATGGCTCAGAAAGTATGGTGTTTGCTGTGCAGTCTGACAACATGAGGTCTATCCCTAAACTCCACATGGTGGGGAGAACTGACTCCCCCGTTATTCTCTGACACTTCCAAGTTTCCCTTGACCTCCACTGGGTGTGTGCATGCCCCACTAGGATGAATAAGTAAGTAAATAAATAAGTGTATTTTTTAAGACCTTGGAATTTTTTTAAGACAGGACCACTAGACCTCTTTATTTGCTGTTCTTCCTGATGTAGTCACATTGAATAAATCTCCTACTGTTTTTCACTATTACCTGTCTCTTTCATTAGTGTATAGGGTACAGATGGCTGAATCTATCTTATTGGGGTGGCCAGGTCCCAAGCTTTGATTCTAACAACTCTGGTAACATTATGACTTTGCCACTTCAGATCACAGAGAGAGAAAGCCAGGGCTGAGTGGTAGTAAATGAGAAAGCCACATGTTTCTAAGCCACGCCACCATGGCCCCATGGGAACATCAGTTCCCTGGGGGCAGAGGGCAGCCCAAGCATTGGTCTGCTTAAGGACTACTAAAACCTCTCTTCTTTTCTGCAGTGTTTTGAGGTTTACAAAAATGAGCCTATTTATAGAGATGAAGAAGTCAGATACAGGGAAAATAAGAGAAGATCAATGAAAGCAGAGGGTCTATAAATACACTGGAAACCATGCTTAAGCCTTCACTAATTCTATAGTTACATTCCAGATTTGGTTGTGGATTTATTTCAGAAAGTCCTGTTGCTATAGAAATTCTCTTGGAAACGTTATCTGTCTCAGCCATCCACCCTGATCAAAGGGCTTCCAAATGAGTCTATTTTCTGCTGAACTGTTGGCTAAACCCTACGGTGCTGCAGTGTAAACCCGACAGAAACTGTTCTAAAAAGGGGCCCCATACTTCCCCAGCTCTCATCCTTGGAATGTGCTGAAGGCACCAGGAGAGAGCTGAAGACATGTGAGCTCCACCACTGCAAAGCTGCCTCCATGGGTGCGTGTAGGCATGCACTTGCTGTCTTCCCTCTCATGAGGTTGGGGCCTGCCATGCTTCCTTTTTCTAAGATCCTTCCACATCCTCTCTGATTTATCCGCTGCTTCTGCATCCTTCCTGCTCTCTGTTCCTCCTGCATGCAATGACTTTTTAACATTGGTGAAGACCAAACCTTAATGTAATAGCAGACACCAGGGCTAGGAATGTAGTTCCTGTTGTGGAATAGCTGCCTAACATGCGAAAGAGTCTACATTTGATGGATGTTGATGATGATGATGATGATGATTAATATACACGAGCATCAGCTCATCCGACTCCCGGGAAATGCATGTCGTTGTTTACGATTAGCCAGATACTGTGCTAGGATATCTAGATGTCTTTCTTTCCCCAAAGTGAATGGCTATCCTGATGGAAGAGTGGCAATTTGTCATAGCAGGAACATAAAGGAAGATAATACAATGCTTAAAGAATTTGCCCAGAATAGAGTACAAAGGGACTGACACTGACTTTAAATTTGAATTCAACAGGCACGGTGGGCCCATAGCCAGGAGTCACACTACCTGAGTTCAAACCTTCATTTCACTGCTGATGAGCCATAGCTTATGCAAGTACTTAGTCTGTCTGAACCTGTTTTCTCACGAGTAAAATGGGGCTAATATCACAGATCTCAGAGGATCATTGTAAGGATTACATTGGATAATTCATTTTCTTTTAAATGCTTAGAAGTCAGGAATGGGGGTGGTATTAAGCCTGTAATCCCAGCACTTTGGGAAGTAGAGGCAGAGGGATCAAGGATTCTAGGTTATTGTTGGATACATATAAAGTTTGAGGTAAATCCTGTCTCATAAATAAATAATCAATGCCTAAAATAGTACCTGGCACATATAAGCATCTGGATATGTTTGTTGCTACCAGTACCAATAGAATTAAACTGGCAGAATAGAATAAAACCAATCCCTTTCTTAAGCTGAGTCTATAATGTCACGTCTCATCCTGTCACCTCCAACCACATGTGAAGTATATTCTCCTTAGGCTGTCCAGGGGAGTCAGGACAGACTCAAGGCCTGGATATAGGATCTGAGTTTTCTGCTGAAGTAGGACGTCTTGAGTTTCAAAATACACTAGGTCCTTCTCTGCAGAGCCAACATTTTTATTGTTAAATAACCCTGGGAACTCCACACAGTGTACTTAGTACAATCTCTAAACTAATCATTAAGAGGCAACAACTGGGAAGCAGGGCATGGTGGTGCTTGCTTGTAATCCCGGCACTTGGGAGGTAGAGGAAGAGGCATCAGGCATAAGGAAGAGGCATAAACAGAGCTGACTCAAGACCAGCCTGAAGGACCCTGCCTCAAATAAAACCCATTAAACCAACAACTTGGCAGGGTGGGATCAGACTGTGGTTCATATAGAGTTCTTGGCTCACAGCCAGACAGGGAATGTAAGAATAAGTAGCCTTCAAATTCCATCGTCTGGCTAGTCCCTAGTTCGCTTTAGCCACAGCAGAAGGAAGCCAGAACCACCCAAACATATGTGCTTTATCCACACTCCACCGCCTCAGCAATACACAGAAACCTCTCACACACCCTGGGAAGCTGTTTTCCCTTATCTGCAGTTCAGTTACTTCGAGCGCCAGCTTTCACTAGCCCTTGCCACCCTCATGCTCTCTAAGACTCACTGGTCTAGAGGATCCAGGTTGCTAGTCCCAACACAGCTGGACAGAGAGGCTGAGTCCAATTAAACAGTAATGAGACATTTGAAAATTCCAACTTCTGGGGACAGTTGAGATTATCTAGGCATCACTTAAGCATATTATCTTATTCTTAATAACCTATGCTAAGTGAGCACCTTCTAAGCAGCAAACACTTTGCATAGATTAATTAGTCCAAACACAATTATAATTATTATCCTGATTTTACAGGCAAACTTAGCATCTTGCTTAGGTCACATCAGCAGCATTTGAAGGAGTTGAGTTAATACACCAGAACAATGTTGTATTTTTAAATCCCACATGCTGTGGGAAGGCAGCCTTTACTTCACTTTCCGTTACTTCCAGAGAGCACAGGCAACTCCTTTTCCATGCACTATTTCAGTTTCCCCACCAGAAACTAAAGAAACACTCTTTGAAGAGTCATGAAGGACAAATGAAAGCTACCGTCTAACCCTGTCCTGTGCGTCTCCTCAGATAACCAAGAAATAAATTTGCTGCAGCTAAATTTAAGACCATATCACTTAGTTCTTTATGAAGACAAGAGAGATGTACACAGACACCCAGGAGGTCATCTGAGCAGGAGGCTGAAGGTCTGCAGAGCTAACAAGGGCACGTCCGACAGCAAAGATGCCTCATTCTTCTATTTACTCTCTTTAAAGTGAGGGGCACACAGTAGCTTCTCAAATAACTAAACACAGAATTGCCAACGCAGGCCAACAATCCCATTGGCTGGTACATATCCAAAGGTACTGCACATTCTGTTCACAGCAGCTTTTTGTCCCAACAGCTAAGAGGCCATCAACAAACCAACAGACATCATGGCGCGCATTCACCGTGTCCACAAGTTGGAGTATTATTTGGTTTTATTCATAAGGAAGGAAACATTGACACCCACTGTGACTGGGATGAACTCTGAAGACATGTTAAGTGAAACATGCCTGGTCCAGAAGGCTTAACACTAGCTCTACGATGTCACCTCCATGAAGTGTCTACAGCAGCCACTACAGAGCGGTAAGGGTAGGAACAAGGTTGTGGGTGGGGGAAAGAAGAGGAATTGCCACTTCATACATCCAGAGTTTCAGTTCAAGAAGATAAAAAGTTCTTCAGATGGACAAGGACAGTTCACATAATTCTTTAAGATTAATGTTAGCATAAAATAATTGTTTTCATATATACATATCATTACATATTGTTCATATTTGTTGCCCACATTCCCACCACTGGTACCATTCCTATCCCCAAATAATTCCCTTCCTTGCTTTAATATTATACACATGTATGATATACATTTATTTATCTTTGTTCTTTGAGATAGGGTCTCATTGAGTAGCTCTTGGCTGGCCTGGAACTTACTATGTAGACCAGGCTAGCCTCAAACTTAGAAACCTGCCTGCCTTTGCCTCCCAAGTGCTGGGATTAAAGGTGTGTGTGTGTGTGTGTGTGTGTGTGTGTGTGTGTGTGT